>CAIGRQ010216188.1:0-20387 GCA_903798375.1 Fraxinus sp. D2006-0159 | reverse complement strand
TAAGAGGCATTTTTATAGACCTTTTTCCTACAATGATAAAAGAGGCAGAAACCGGACAGGTTTTTAGAGTCAATTCAAAATTCTATTACTAACTCAAAAAAACCTATTTGAGACTCTAAAAACACTGCTACATTGCTCTTTGAGTTGTCTTAGTAGAAACATAAGAATCACTCAATTTGGATATCTGTGGCCTAAGATATAAATTTTTAACCGTCGAAAGGTCAATCTGAAGTGCAGTACCTCATTATTTTTGGTAAAATGTCTATATCATATGACCTTGGGAATTTTCCATATTTTATCATAGAAAACTACTTGGAAATATCTTTCTAATGCTGTAGATCTTATAGAAAGTGGAGTTGGGATGAATTTTATAAAAAATATTTGAATTGGCTGCCCCAATTAGCCTTGACAGCCTCGATTTCGTGTAGGTAAAGAATAATTTTAGGTCGGCATGCACTTCTGCTGGCCATTAAATTTTACAGAGATATTTTACTATAAATTGAAAATAAGTTTCTAGTATGTATTACATTTTATTTAAGAGTTTTTACATTTAGCAAAGGCAGAAGTTATTATGTTTAGTACGTGACACTCGAAGCTTAAGTTCGGGTGTCACACGAATTCTATATCTTCTATATTATGGGTCACTACGATGGATATACATTTCATTTACTAACTAGTACTAGTATATTACATACACCACTTTCAAAAAAACTATTTGCCCCTAAACCCTTGGTATATTCAAATTACCAACTAGAGAAAGGCAGGGCGACAGTTCTCCAACCTCACGTAAGTCCCGACCCTTCCTCCTACAAGAACAAGTGAAATTGCTTGTTGCGCGCTTAAGACGGGTGGCTTAAGAAAATTCTCCTTGATCCAATAAGATGATTCTTTTTTAGGATTAGCTTATTCCCCTCCTTGTTCCGCATATAGGACGACCCTCTCTTCAGTGCTTGGAGGAGGTGCAATCATGTTGTTTCTTCCTGGATTATCAACTCCATTTCGAAATAGCTTTATCCAAGTATGGTGCACAAGGACTCTACAAGAGAGATCTGGATTGAGCTTCGAGATCAGTATAGTCAAGGTAATGGTATTGACATTTATTAAAGAAGCAAATTGTTTCAATCTCACAAGAAAACGGTTCAGTCAGTTCTTACTTCAATCGATTCAAAGGACTCTGGGAAGAACTGGACAATTATAGACCAGATGTCAACAGTGCCAGTTATAAACATGAGGATCAAGTTATGCAATTTCTAATGGGGCTAGATGATCACTTCTCTGTTGTTAGAAGTCAAGTGCTGCTGATGGATCCATTGCCTTCACTGAATAAAGTATTTGCACTTTTCTTACAAGATGAAAGGCAGAAAGATATGGTTACTAAGAAACAACAACATTTTGATGCAGTAGCTTTTACAAGTAAGATGGTGCACAGATCATTTGGGAATCAAAGATCTAGTTTGTTCAATCAATCTAAAAAAAAAAAGACAAACCTATGTATAGCTACTGTGGAATGCTTGGACACCTCAGAGGGAAGTGTTACAAGCTCATAGGTTATTCTCCAAGTCATATATTTGCTAAAGGAAGAACACCAGTAGCAAGTGTTGTTGCTCAAGTTCCTACGGATAGTGACTCTGAAATCACTAATTCTCTTCCAAGTGTAACTATTACTCTAGATCAGTGTCAATAAATTTTGGCTATGTTGGTTCCACAATTATCCACCTACAGTTTAAAACCACAAGATGTGCCATCAATCTCATCTTCAGTCCCTGAAACGTCCATTTTTTCATGAAATCATGTTTGTTACAATCTTGCTATAGCTGGAGGTTAAATGGATCATAGACACAGGAGCCTCAGAACACATTGTTTGTTCAATTAAGTAACTGACCACTGTGACTGCTGATACTAATGCATCTGTAAGACTACCTAATGGAGATAATGTAGCTGTAACACATGTTGGCACAGTGAAGTTGTCTGTTGCTTTGGTTTTAACCAATGTTCTGGTGGTGCTATCCTTTACCTTCAATCTGATATCTACTAGCAATTTAGTTATTAAACACAATTTCTTTATGATTTTCATACACAATTCTTGCTTTGTACAAGATCTTTTAACATGGAGGATGATTGGGATAGGCAAACTTGAGAATGGATTGTATCACCTTCAGCTTTCTGATTACCCATTCAGTAGCCAATCCTTCATCAAACCTCATCAACTTACAACACATTCTGCTAATCCTCTCACTATCAGTTCTATTATTTCCCCAATAATGGTTATAGATCTATTTCTTACTCCTAATGTAATAAAGATGAAAATGCTACTTGTAATTCATTAAGCAATGATAATGTCAATAGCAGCATTAATGTCTGGCATTGCCGGTTAGGACATATGCCTGCTTCTAAGTTGTCTATTTTACATAAGCATGTTCCTACTATCAAGTTCAATAAACATATGCACTGTTCTATATGTCCCTTGGCTAAACAATTTAGACTTTCTTTTCTACATAGTGAGACAAGAACTTCCAAAGCTTTTGACATTATTCATTGTGATATATGGAGGCTATACTATGTTCCTTCTTTGAATGGATCTAAATACTTCCTCACCATTGTAGATTACTATAGTAGAATGACATGGACATATCTTATAGAGAAAAATCTCAGACCAGGCCTATTATTCAAGCTTTCTTCTCTTTAATCCAAACAGATTTTCAATGCAATATAAAGATTCTGAGGTCTAATAATGGTGCAGAATTCCTTATGACTAATTTCTTTTACTCCAAAGGTTTCGTACACCGAGTTAGTTGTGTAGAGGCTCCACAAGAAAATGGTGCGATTGAGAGAAAACATCAACATGTTCTTAATATTGCTAGAGCTATTACGTTTCAAGCCAACTTACCACATCAATTTTGGGGTGATTGTATCCTTAGTGCTACACATATTATAAACCGAACACCTACCTCTATTCTTGATGATAAATCTCCTTATGAAATGCTCTATCAAGCTTCACCATCCTTCACTCATCTCAAGGTTTTTGGCTACCTCTGTTATGCATCTTCATTGAAGAGAAATCAAACAAAATTTGACCTTAGAGCCACGCCTTGTATCTTCATTGGATATCCTTATGGTATGAAGGCTTATAAGCTATATAATCTTCGTACCAATACCACCTTCAATTCTAGAGATGTCTCTTTTGACGAAAATATATTCCCATTTCATCACCCTTCTTTTCTTAGGTCTTTGTCCAAGTCTAAAAGTATTCCACAGCCTACTCAAACTCTCTTCCCAGCTCAATCATCTTTATATTCTAATATTTTTTTCCTGCTTCTACTAATACTCATGCTCATTTTTCACGTGATCAAATTTCATACCACCACAGTACCTCTAATTCTGATTAATCTTCTGATCTCTCTTCACCTCTAGTTTTCCCTCTATCACCTCTAATACCTACCCATAAATCTAGAAGGACTACACGACCTCCATCTTACCTACTAGATTATCATTGCAATCTATCTTCTCAAGTGCCTATTCCTCAATCAGATTCTATAGCAAAAGGTCCTGTATCAGGTAAGAAATATCCCATCTCAGATCATTTGAACTATTCTCAATTGTCACCTACACACATACAATACACATTGGCTTTATCTACTGTCTTTGAACCTCACTCTTATGATGAAGCCTCCAAGTATCCAGATTGGTGCCAAGCTATGGACTTAGAATATCAGGCACTTGTTTCCAACCACACTTGGGATGTTGTTAAACTTCTAGATCACAAGAGGCATGTAGCTTGTAAATGGGTTTTCAAGGTTAAACTTCGTTCAGATGGGACTAAGGAAAGAAAGAAAGCTCGCCTTGTAGCCAAAGGTTTCACTCAATAGCCAGGACTGGACTATGAGGAAACTTTTTCTCCTGTTGCTAAGTTAGTAACTGTTAAAACTCTCCTGGCTGTTGCAGCTCAATTACAATGGCATCTACATAAACTAGACATCAATAATACATTTCTTCATGGTGAATTAGATAAGAAGGTGTATATGATAATGCCTCCTGGTTATGAGCAGCATGGAGAGAATGGAGAACAATTTGTTTGCAAGTTAAACAAGTCCATTTATAAATTTAAACAGGCTTCAACAAAGTGGAACTCCAACCTCACCTCATATGTTTTATCACAATGATTTAAACCACTGAAGGATGATTATTCTTTGTTAAGCAAACATAATGGCTGCTTACTCACTATCCTACTTGTTTATGTAGATGACATTATCATAGGTGGAAATGATTTGTCATACATTGAACAATTTAAAAAGGAGTTAAATGATAAGTTTAGATTGAAGGACTTGGGGACTCTTAAATACTTCTTGGGCTTAAAGTTTCAAGAACTTCAAAGGACATCTTAGTATGTCAAATGAAGTACGCATTAGAAGTTTTATCAAATGCAGGGTACTTAGGAGCTAAACCAATAGCTAACCCTCTACCACACAATTTGAATTTGAGCAAGGATGAAAGAAACAATGTCAATGATGCAAGTGAGTACAGGAGGGTAGTGGAAAGAATCCTTTACTTAACCATAACAAGACCGAACTTATCTTATGGTGTACAACTGCTTAGTTAATTCCTTCAATCACCAAAACAACCTTACCTAGAAGTAGTTCATCATGTCTTGAGGTATTTGAAGGGTACACCTGGACAAAGCTAGTTTTTCAAAAGCAAACCAGACTTGCATCTTAAACGCAATTGTGATGTAGATTGGGCAGCTTGTTCAGACACCAGGAGGTCTATCACTGGCTACTATATTTTTCTGGGAAACTCCCTGATATCATGGAAATCTAAAAAGCAGCATATGGTCTCAAGATCTTTAGCTGAAGAAGAGTATCCTTATATGGCAACTGTTGTTTGCGAGTTGAGTTGGCTAAAGAATTTACTCAATGATTTAAGCGTCACACATTCTAGAATAGCTTTGTTATTCCGTGATAATCGATCTACCATTTAAACCATTATCTTTTCCCTCAAGGCAAGGCATCAAAGATTCATTGAAATGACCTTTTTCAGATTTAACCCACAGTCTATACCCTTTCACATGTTCATCATAACTTAAGAAAACATATTTAAGCGATCTAGGTTCTAGCCTACCAATGTTTTGATGAGCATATGCAGGACAACCAAAAACTTTCAGGTAAGAATAATTCACAGAATTATTAGACCAAACAACTTCAGGAATAGCAAAATCTAAATCATTTGTAGGGCTTCTATTGATCAAATAAGTTGCAGTTTTAACTGCTTCACCCCAAAACATTTTTGGCAATCCAGAACTCAAAAGCATACGTCTAACTTTATTTAGCAAAGTTCTGTTCATTCTTTCAACCATGCCATCTTGTTGTGGAGTATATGTAACAGTTCTATGTTTAACAATGCCATGATCTTTACAAAAATTATTGAATTCATAATTACAGAATTCCAATCCATTATCAGTTCTCAAGATTTTTATTTTAATATTAGCCTAATTTTCAACCTATATTTTCCATTCCTTAAAAATAGAAAAGGTCTCATCCTTAGATTTCAGTAAAAACGCCTAAATTTTTCTTGAGAAATCATCAATTATCAGCAAATAATATTTGGAACCAAATGAGTAGACACAGCAGGAGGACCCCACAAATCAGCATGCAAGTACTCAAATTTTTGTTTAGATTTATGTGTTCCAATTGGAAAATGAAGTTTAACTTGCTTTCCTATAATGCATTGTTCACAATAACCAAAATCACCAATGTTTCATTTTTCGAAAACACTTTCTGATTTCAGAAAATTCAGACTCTTTTTACCAATGTGACCAAGTCTTTCATTCCACAATTTTTGCCAATGTAAAATTTTTAGATATAGCAGAAGCAGTCAAGCCCAACAAAGGTTTAGCTTTTAAGTAATACAAACCGTGTCTCTTAGGGGAAGATATAATCAAGTCATTTCCCTTAAGAATTTTAATATGTCCTTTCCCCATATTAATGTTAAACTCCATATCATGCCTAAGGATACTAAGTTCCTTTTTAAATCTGGAACAAATCTGGTTTCCTTTAGAATCAAAATATTTCCATATCTAAAAGGAGTTTAACAGTTCATATTCCACTTATTTTGCAGGCATAGTTATTTCCCATTATAACTTACCCTCCTTTTGTTTTTACAAAATCAATGAAGCAGTTTTTATTTGAGCACATATGAAAAGAGCAGCCGAGTCAAGTATCCATTCATAACTCAGTTTCTTTCCAATACTTACAAGAAGTAAACTATTTTCAATTTGGCTTTGTTATATGCAAGTGCAGTACTTCCCTCTTCAAAACCTTTCTCTCTTGCTTTATTTTTATTTTTAAAACAATTTTTAGCAAAATGACCAATTTTACCACAGCTGTAACATTTCTTGCCCTTGACATTATTCTTGGTCTTATTCCTACCAGTCCACTTTTTGTTGTCTTTTGAAAACTTTGGATGATAATCAGATTTACCAAAAGTTTTTTTTCCTTTTGATAACAAGTTTATCCCAGTGTGACTAGTACTTAACTCAGTCTTAATCTCTTGTGCCTTATTTTTCAAAGCATTGATTATTATATCAGTACTGAGTTCATCTCTACCATATTATAAGGCAATCTTAATGTCCTTATACCTATCACTTATGGAGTTTAACAAAACTATAGCCAACTGATCTTTTGAGAGTTTTTCATCACAATTGGTCAAGTCTTTGGTAAGTTTAGTAAATCTGTTCAGATTTTCATCCAAATCAACTAAATGATCCATTTTGAAAGAAAAGAATTGTTTCAAAAGAAAACATTTGTTTGGAGTAGTTTTGGTAACATATTTGGCATGAAGTTTGGTCCACAATTCACCAGCAATTTTAGTTTCACCCATACTTCTAATCACATTTTCAGATAAGTATAAGAAAATAGTTGCTGGAATAATTTCAGCAGGCCAACTACCATCCAGAGTTCTAACACATCTCATTTACATTAAAATATCTTTCATTTTCTACTCACAAGTTAAAATAAATTTTAACATCAAACTGACTAACTTCAAATTTTGCGGAGGTCATGTTAAAGTCAAAGTAGGCACACAGACAGTATGCAAAAACAGCAAGAGCATAGAACATAGGTATTTAATGTGTTACCCTTGATGCGTATTTTAAACCTCTTACAATCCACGCAACTTCTTACTTCAAGTCTTTTTCGATGTTTTGCAAGAACTCCATGAATACGACACATTTTCTCTATATTTGTCTAGTGTGTGGGCACTTGTGAAATTGATAAAATTCAATCGTTAATAGTGTGTACGAGCCACATTATTATAATATGTAATAAAAGAAAATTAAAATAAAAAAAGGAGAGGTTGCTTTTTCTTTTTCCATAATTTTTTTAATATTACTATTCAATTCTTTACGAGATAAAGAACATACATAGAAATATATGGTTATCCAGATTCATTGTATTAATTTTGGCAATTGCAATATCACGTAATATGTCCATATTAATTCTAGATATTTAATTATGTAGAACTTCTTAAATTATAACTTTTACAATTTAACCCCAATTTGTATTTTGAAGTCACCAAAGAGCCCTGATTGAATAGAACTGATTTAACCCATGTCTGACAATCATTATTTGAAAACATTTTTTTCTACCTACTCATTTGCAATCACACATTCACACAATAATATTCTGCACGTAAATTCAAAAAACAAATTCATATTTTTTAACCACAAAAATAATTATTCGAACACTTGATTTTTTCCATTTAATAGTTTTCAAACAGGGGATTAAGCTCCAGTTAACGAAATTTTATACCAATCAACTATTGACCGTTAAAAATTAATTAATTAGTTTCAGCTATATCCACTGGGTCGAAACTGTACTCTTAAGTTAATTGGAATTAATGTAATGTTTCAATAACTAATACCTCTTGACACACCTTAACCATTCACCCCGTCCATCGTTGAAATAAATATAAGTTACTCTTTTGACCAATAATTCAATTTTAATTATTTACTTATAGTATGACAAGTTTCATTTTTCACTTAAGCAACTTTAATGATCGCATCACAATTATGAGGTAACAATGATAAAAAAAAATAGGTGACGGATTCCATGTATTAATGAAAATATCTTTGTTAATTTGTTCATTTTAATTCACAAAGCAACGAGGTATTGGTTCCGGAACTAATGTCACTATTTGTTACCTCAAAAAACTCAAATTAATAATTAATGTTCATAATTCATTCAGTACATAGACGTATATTTGAGTATCAATAACATTTAGCTCTATATGATCGTTGCAGCCTTAAATGTTACTTGGTTTTGTACTGTAATATTTATTATAATTATCTTTATCACCAATATCTAGATAAACTTTAATAAAGATAATACAATCTTATCAAAATAAAGTATTTGACTTTATTTATTGTTGGGGGATAGTTATTTTTTATCATTTTATAAATTGAATCTATTTGTACTTAACAATATAAGTACTCAATTTATAATAATATCCATGATCACAATACATTTTATTATTTGCTCAAATATTAAATGCATTTGCAAAAATAATCAAATAACATAATTTAATATTTAATTGTTCAAAATATAATGTCGAATTACATTTGGGCATATATCCCAAATGAATATGGTATAAGACTTGAAATTTTATTGTCACCCATTTGCTTAAGTTTTGAGACAATATTGTTCAACAATATATGTTTTTTAGATAGCCGTTTTTAGCTGTATAAATTGGTTTTGAAATATTCTGAAGTTTGGTAAATTAGTGAGTATTTTGTAAAATACCAATGGAGAATTTAATAGGTAAGAAAGGAGGTTAAATCCACCAATGACCACCTAAGTTATTTTAGTTTCATCATGTTCACTCAATTTGATTTTGTTTCAGTATGGCCATCCAACGTTGTATTTAGTATCACCAGTCACCCAATATGATTTTATTTCATCGTAACCACCAAATTTATATAACGTTTTATAAGGCCACCTAATTTCATATAACATTTCATCATGGTCACCCAATTTATTTTCATCATTTTCACTAATTTTAAAAAATGGTAAAACAGTAACTTTGTATTATATATATAAAGTTTGTGTTTGAATCTCATTGTAATGAGAATAGAATTTTTGAAATAGTGATTGATGGGAGAATGTGTGGTGGAAAATTAATTAAAAGTTTTAGATTTGTGTATAATATTATTTTATTTGAAGAATGTGTGGTTGAGAGGAAGAATGAGAAAAAAAAATGAGAATGAGAATAAGAATAAGAAAAAAGGGTGTCGAACAGGGGCAAAATAAATTTTAAAAAAAATAGTTTTTTTTTTAAATTTTAAAAACATTTATTTTAAAATTAGTTTTCTTTTATTTTAAAAACGTTGTTTTAAATAAGTTTTCATTTATTTTAAATTATATACATAACGGATGGTTATTATGAAATGAAATCAAATTGGATGGCCATGGTGATACTAAGAATAAAGTTGGATTGTCATGGTGAAATAAAATCAAATGGATGGTTATGATCACACCAAGTATAAAGTTAGATGATCATTGATGGATTTAACCCTAAGAAAGGAGGTGAAGTTAGGTTATTTTGTTCAATCGTGCTGTGTACAAGGAAAAACTGCCAGGGGAATTATAGAGTAATACAATGTGCATTTTCATTGAATGTTTCGCAAAGAGAAAAACAAAACAAAGAACAAAGAACAAAAATAACAAAACAAAAACACCACCATACATGTGCTGCCTGTGCAGCACCTATAAACTGCTCAGCAGTCATTCCCCTATACAAAGGGAATAACTCTATTTTGTTGGAGTGCTCCATGATTCTACCGGATTTGAAGGGTACATTGGTTGAACCACCTCATCTGCAAATCTGTTTCAAGTCGTGTTTATCTATCCAAAACATGATACATGCGTTGTAACCTTAGAATTGGATTCGCGATTGCGAGGCATGAAATGAATGTTGAATGGAAGACTTCAAATTGCATTTCGAAATTCATTTGTTGTTTTCAATATTGTAAGTGATTATACTGTCAAGTGCATAATACTATAATTGATTCCTTTATTGACAGTCTACACAGTACCAGAAGGAGTGTATGGTAACTTTTCCTCTACAATACTTTTCTCTAATAAATCTGAAGCAAACCTCTTATTTTAGTTTTAAGATAATAAAACTTCTTTATTTTGTACGCTTGGGACAACAAAGGTTCATTATGGAACATCCTTGTCCAATGTCGATTGGTTGCACAGTGTAGGTGAGCCATTACTCACTTTGACAAACTTGTTCATCGTGTTGGGTTTGCAGGAGGCTCTTAAAAATGCAAAAAATGAAACAAAGTCTACACTTGGAATCAAACGGGCCAAATTCATCATTACATGAATCAAACTACAGTAAAAAAAACATGTAACAAAGTAATGACCAAAAACAATTGTTTAGCAACAACAAAAGTGTCACACACGGTTCATCACTCCTCCTTGACACTTTTGTTGGAAACACCAAGACATTATCTTAGTATTTCAAACCTCTCCTTAGGCAATGCTTTGGTGAAGATATCAGCAACTTGCTCATATAAACTGCAGTGCCTCATCTCCACCTCTTTTCTTTCTTGAGCTTCCCTTATGAAATGATATGTTTATCTGTTTTGTCTTTCCATGGAACACTGAATTTTTCACAATTGCTATAGCAGATTGAATGTCACATAGAATGGTAGTTGCCACAGATTGTTGGTGCTTCAAATCCTTCAGAATTTTTCTCAGCCATATTGCCTGATTGGTTGCCTCTGTTGCTGCTATATATTCTGCTTTAGCTGTAGATTGTGCCACCGTCTTTTGTTTAATTGAATTCCAATAGATAAGGGTTAAGTCAGCATAGAAAGCATAGCATGATGACTCTTCATGTCATCCGCAGAACCAGCCCAATCACTATCAGTAAAACTTGTCAAAACCAGAGTTTCTGATATCCTGAAACTTATTCAATAATCATATGTTCCTCTGATGTACCGCAGCACTCTTTTTGCAACTTGGAAGTGAATTTCACTTGGCTCTTTCCTAAATCTAGATAGTAGGTTAACAGCAAATATTACATCTAGTCTTGTGGCTATAAGATAAAGCAAGCATCCAACCAAGCTCCTATATATCTTTTCATCAGTTTTCTTTGCACCATCATCCTTCATCAGCTTCAAATTTTGAACTAAAGGAGTGTTAACTGATTTGTAATTCTCCATATTGAACTTCTTTAACACTTCTTTAGCATACCTCCTTTGGCAAACAAAAATACCATCCTCTGTTTGATCAATTTCCATTCCAAGAAAATACTTCATTTCACCTAGATGAGTCATTTCTAAAACTTTCTTCAATTCATTTTCTCTCATTAATCAAGGTTTCACAACTTCCTGTGATTAAGAGATCATCAACATAAAGTGAAATGATGAGCAGATCCTCCTCCACTGGTTTGATATACAAAGTTTGCTCATTAACATTTTTATTGAAGCCAAGGCTGCATAGATAGCTGTCAATTTTGCTAGACCAGCTCCTTGGTGACTGCTTCAAGCCATACAAAGCTTTTCTCAACAAGTATACTTTGTTTTCTTCACCCTATTTAACAAAGCCTTCAGGTTACTCAATGAAGATTTCCTCATTCAAGTCTCCATTCAAAAAAGCAGATTTTACATCCAGCTGATGTATTTTCCAATTTGAATGAGCAACCATTGCAAATAGAACTCTTATAGTCTCAAGTCTGGCCACAGGTGCAAATGTATCAGTAAAGTCAATCCCAAACTGCTGAGAATAGCCTTTAACCACTAACATAGCCCTATGTTTATTAATTAAGCCATCTGCATTTAACTTTGTTCTGAACACCCATTTGACTCCAATGATGTTCTTATTTCTTGGTCTATCAACAAGCAGCCAAGTATAATTATTTTCAATTACTACTAGCTCAAGCTTTATAGCTTCTATCCATTCCTTAGAATGTGATGCATCTTCATACCTTGCTGGTTCTAGAATTGCAGAATTACAAGTGGCACAAATGTCTTGAAGTGATCTTGTTCTTAACACTTCATTTTCTGAATCTGATTCAACTTTATTTTCCATTTCTACTTCATCATTATCATCATCGTCCTTTTGAAAAATCAACATTGGAGCCTCAGTTCTATCCACAGCATTTGACTCTTAATTCCATGAGGATTTTTTCATCAAATTTGACATCCCTGCGGGAAACAATTTTGCTAGTTTTAGGATCAAAAATCCTATAGCCCTTAACATTATCACAGTATCCAACCAAAACTTCAGCCTCTGCTTTCTGACTAAGCTTATCTCTTTTAACATTAGGTATGTGCATGTAGCACACACTTCCAAACACCTTCAAGTGAGATATGTTAGGCTTAACTCCATACCAGACCTCATAAGGAGTTAATCTATCCAAGGCTTTAGTAGGAAGCTTATTCAGCAGATAAATTGAAGTGTTTACAGCTTCAGCCAAGAAAGCTTTAGGCATGTTTTGCTCCAACAAAAGATATATTGCCATCTCCATTGCAGTCCTGTTTTTTCTCTCACAAACTCCATTTTGTTAAGGAGAGTAGGGAATTGTTAACTGATGTTTGATTCCCACATCCTCACAAAAACTGTTGAACTGGTTGCTGGTATATTCTATTCCATTATCAATCCTAATGGCCTTAATTTTACAGTTGCTTTCATTCTCAACAAAACTCCTGAACTTTTGAAAAACTGCAGGCATTTCCAATTTCATTCTATGAAAATATACCCAACACATTCTGGTAAGATCATCTATGAATAGAATGAAATATCTACTGCCATTCAGGGTTGAAGTCTTCATAGGCCCACAAACATCAGAATAAATCAATTGAAGTCTCGTTTGAGCTCTCCTAGATTGGTTCTAGGGGAAAGGAAGTCTGATTTGCTTTCCTTTTTGGAAGATTTCACAGACACATGTAGCATTACTTATTTTTGGCATATTTTCCACTAACTCATGTTCGTTTAAGTGCTTCAGTGAAGTGTAATTAACATGCCCAAATCGTTTATGCCACAATTCAGACTCAATCATAGTACTGGTAAAGGCATGTGAGTTCGTACTTTTCCATTCCAATGAAAACTTCTATTCTTCATTTCAACTGTCATCAACTCCATATTGCTTTGGTCCAAAATTGTGCAACTACTATCCTTAAACAATAAGGTATAGCTCTTCTCAATTAATTGGCCAACACTTATCAAATTTTGATCAATATTTGGAACATATAAGACATCAGAAATGAACTTGTTACCTGTTGGAGTCTGAGCAGAGACTTTGTCAATGTCTTTCACTGCCACATACTCCCCATTTCCAACCTTCACTCTTAATCTGTAGCTATCATTCATTTCCATAAAAAACTATGCATTTGATGTCATGTGATGAGTGCAACCACTATCAAGTAACCATGTTTGAACACTTCTGCTAGCTGTGTAGTTTAGGGCTGAAAACAGATGTTCTTCAGCCTGATCTTCAGCCACCTTTGCCTACTAAAATTCATTCTTCTCCTTTTGATTTTTGCAAACTTTTTCCATATGTCCAAATTGTTTACAAGACCTGCATTGAACACCAAGTCTGAAACAACACCATTTTGGTGAATGGCCTTTCCTTTTGCAATGTGGACATGGAGGATACTTAGGGTATGTTTGATAGCACACATTTTCTGGGGAAATAGGAAAGTTTTTTCCATTTTCCAAGTTTTGGTATGTTTGATTGGACAAATTTTGCTAGGAAAATATTTTCTTGAACTTGCCTCACGCGCCAACTTTTCTGGGATTTGCTGTAAGTTGTTTTCTTGAGGTTTTGGTGAGAATCCATTTTCCAGGTTTTTTTTTTNGGTCAAGTCACTATCAGTAAGCTACGCAACCAAATTGACACGTTGTGGTAAAGTCTTTATAAAATAATACTATTATGCTTCGTTTGATACATAATATTTTTCTACTTTTGTAGTGTTTGATAGGCAAAAATTTCCCGAATAATTTTTTTTCCACTTTTCCTCATTTTCCACATTTTTGAGGAAAATAATTTTTTGATGTTTTGGTTGGAAATTGAAAAAAATTCTAGATATAATGATAAAAAAAATTCATCACTTTTATTGACAATTTGCATGCAAAACAAAGTCAAACGAATGGTATTCGATATGGTAATTTTTATTTTTTTTTTGCAATTGAAACAAATTCTAGACCCAATAGTAGAAAAAATTATCACTTTCATGGATAATTTCTATGAAAAATAAGTCAAACGGACACCAAACGTTCAACATTTTTCAAGTGGAAAATTATACCAATCAAACACAATTAATTACAATTTCCAGTAAAATAATTTCTAGGCAATTCAATTTCCTGAAATTCATTTTCTTTCTACCCATTTTCTACATTTACAATCAAATGGACCCTTAGTGTCTTTGCCCGAACTTTTAGCTTCAACTTCCTTTTTCTTGTTTTGTGGCTTCTTTCTACCAAAACTTATTTGAGTTCTCTACTTTCCTTTAGCAAACAGAGCACCCTCAGTGTGTTCTTCTTACCTTAACAAATTTCTTTGTTCTGTGGCATGAAGAGCATTTACAAGTTCAGCCAAAGAGATGCTAGTCAAGTCCCTTGAATCTTCAAGTGAAGGAATTTTGAATTCAGACTTCTCTGGCAAACTGATTAGTGCCTTCTCCACTATCCTCTTGTCTGGTAACTCATCTCCAAGTAACCTGATTTTATTAACCACTTTCATTAGTCTATTAGCAAACTCCTTCATCGTTTCAGAGTCCTTCATTTTTAGAGTCTCAAACTCTCTTCTGAAGTTTAGAACCTGCATCTGCCTTGTCCTTTCATTTTCCCTAAATTCCTCCTTCAACCTATCCCATGCTTCCTTTGCTGTTTCACAATTAATTATCCTTGTGAATATAGCATCCGAGATGGCTAACTATATGCAAGAAAGAGCCTTAGATTTCTTGGCAATCTCCTCATTGTGTTGCTTCAGCTGGGCTATGGTAGGATTGGCTCTTAGATGTGGTAGTTCTACTCCAATTTCAGTGATTTCCCACAAGTCATAGGCTTTCAAATGAGCCTTCATTTTAGCATACCAGAAATCATAATTTTCTCTTGTGAATGCTTAAGGTAAAGGTGCGGAAAAACCACTTGAAGCCATATCACTCACTCACCAAAAACACTCGGCTCTATATGGAGTTACTCACTGGTTTTCTCTCATGATTACTCTTACTGGTATGAAGAATTTCAGATTCAAAGAGAAGGGGAAAAGAAGCAAAGTTTTGTGTTTACCGGAGTTTATAAAGGCTTACCGATTTGAACTTACCGGATTTGGTAGGGCTTACCGGATTTGCAACAAACTTACCGAATTTTGTTCTTCCTTATCGGGTTATGCAAAAACACTCTGTTTTTTGCATTTTCTTTCACTCTTTTCGACCCTTCAAAGATCAAATTGCAGCTCTGATACCACTGAAAGGTTATAGATGACAAAGAGGAGGAAAGATTTCAAATTCATTCAACCAAAATGATAATACAAGGCTCCATTAAATAGCCTTACTTTTGGTACAATTCAAAATGATTTTTAAACAACTATTCTACCAACTACAACTCCTTCCATAGTCCTTAACACATCAACTTGTAGTAGGTCTAAAACAAGCTAACCAAATTCATCATTACATGAATTAAACTATAGTCAAAAAACATGTAACAAAGTAGTGACCAAAAACAATTGTTTAGCAAAAACAAAAGTGTCACACACGGTTCATCAACAGTGCAAGAGATGTACTTAAATTCATTATGTCATATTTGTTCATATTCCCACGGTATCGTTAGTGGCAGACCCAGCACCCGACGAGCCCCGACGGCCACCCGTACTGGATCTGCCGGATTTTATTTTTTTTTTTGTTGACTTCTATTAAATGTTTTAGATTATATTCCTGGTAACTTGTTTTGTTTTCAACACTTTGTAGCTCAGTTAGTTGCGGCTCTTATTTTTATATAAGAAGTCCCAGTTTCGAGTCCCTCTCCACCACTTTTATTGTGAAATTTTTTTAATTCTTTAATTTGTACCAAAATTAAATGAGATAAGGTTGGGAGATTCGAAACCGAGACCTACAGTTTTGAAAGTTGACGGTTTGACCATTGTGGCACTCATTGGATTTGATACTAGTTTTACACGAAAAATATATGTTACATTTTAGCAGGTTTAATTTAATTCTAAAAATTTGATTCCTTTGAATTATACAAAATTTGGTCCCAATATCATTTGGTGAATATTACTAATTTTTACAACAAAATTATATATGTTTATTTTGAACAAAATAATTATTATATTTAAATTTTATACCTTTTTTTTTCAAAATACATTTTTCTTTCTTCTTTCAATTGCACATTTTCCAATAAAATAATATTACATTAAAATTCAAAACTTTTCCGTATTTTTAACCATATATTATCTATTAAATCACTATTTCAAAATGCATTTTTTGCAAAAAAAAAAAAAAGGGCATCAAAATGGGGCTCTTAATATTTTATTGCTGATAACGGTTGACGATCCACGGCCGCTCGTGGTGACTCAGAATCCTGGGTCCGTCACTGGGTTTCGTCCTTATATCTGAGTAGATATGTTTATTGTTAAGAGTGTAGCTTATGCAATTTCTTTTGCTACAGCATTGCTTAAGCCTCTGTTCGAAAACTTAACAACGTGTCCCTGTTTAACTTTCATGTTTTAAAATTATTTATTTTCAACCAAATATTTTACGGTATTCATACTTTTAATAATTTTTTAATCATACATTTCATCAGATTTAACTAAAATTTATTAAAAACGTGATTATTATCAAAACTAAACACGAGTTGTACATTGATTTATGAACAGCACACATTGCGGCATTTTATTGAATCAATAGCGCAGACCAGCTAATCGATATGTTAGCCTTTGCCCGACACTTCCAAAGATTTTGGTCCCAACTAAAATCTGATAGAGTGATTCTATTACCATTATAAATATTATTTATTACACCACATTATAAATATACCTCAAATAAATAATATTTTTGACAAATGAGAACATTAATTTTGCGATTATAGTCCTAATCAAATTAAAAATTACAAAGTTGTGTCGTACACCCCTTCTCAATAATACGTTTCTTCCATTCTCTCCCCAACCCAAGCCATCCTAATTTTGTCCATGGAAAATACATTCCCACTCCACCACCATAGGTAAGTACCCTTACCCTTATCCTTCCTTTTTCTAGTTTTGATTGTCGGCGTTCACCGTTCACATTCAGAAGAGACAATCTTCCGATAAAAAGAATTCAGGTATTGAAAGTTGGGTGAAAAGGCGATGAAAATTTCAGAGTGAGGTGTTGTTCATAGTAGTTTGGTGGATGGTGAGGAGTCTCTACGGTCTACAACTGCTGTTCTTGATTTGATTCCAAGGATTAGGATTCCTCAGTGTACCGCATAGAAGAGAGAGATTTGGACCTGCAAATAGTGGTTGAATTAATTGGGAAGAAATCATACTTCTGCAATGATGTGGAAGTGGATCCATCAGGTTGTCAAGCCTTGAGTTTTGCAGAAGAAGAAACTGAATAATATTAAAGGTAACAGAGGTTAAAAAATCATTATTAAAATTCTCGTTCCAAATATTACAGCATAGTTTTGCTTCTTCTTAAGTAATAATCTGAGCAATTAATTCTTAATTTTCTTTAATGTGATATCCAGATTGGAATAAGTGCCAAATAAAGTTGATGAAGAACGAAAATAAAACCAGCAACAAGAAATCGTCAGAATGGAAGGTTTGAACACGATTATGAATCGCTATCCTCAAACGATAGTTGCCGC
The DNA here is from genome assembly GCA_903798375.1 of Fraxinus sp. D2006-0159. Classification (NCBI taxonomy): domain Eukaryota; kingdom Viridiplantae; phylum Streptophyta; class Magnoliopsida; order Lamiales; family Oleaceae; genus Fraxinus; species Fraxinus sp. D2006-0159. The sequence continues at coordinate 2,541 of CAIGRQ010216188.1, read as the reverse complement.
CACCGGGCTAAGTACTTGAAGGCTTTATGGCTAATAGTTTGTAGGAGTAAATAAATTTTAATACAAGTTTGAATCAAGCAAGCAAAACTTGGAAAAATGAACTAAAGAACAAAATTATAAATAACTTGGTTTAATCTTAGATTTTGGATGTAAAGGAATCAATTTGATGTTTGTGATATATTTTCAATTGTGAAAATCACTCATATATATAAAATTATAATCACCATGCACGAAAATGTGCAAAACTAAGCTAAAAGGGTGTAAAACCCTTCAAAATGACACCAAAATTCAAAATCTCAAGGGATAAATTTTTGTTCTGGGCAGCTGCCTAGTAAAAAACAGGATGCCCACATAGTTTAACAAAATGGTCACTATAATTACAACACAAGGTCGAACGGGTGGCCGAAAAATGGGTCACCCGACCATTTTTTGGCCGTCACTGTTTTTCGTTCTCATTTTTTTTTACTTGTTTTTTTAATGGTTAACCATTTTCATCACTTCCAAAATCACTGCTCATTATTCATTTGAAATATATCTAACAATCCAGTATTTTTTCAAATATAAAATGAATACGAACACTAGTTTAACAACACTTATGCATAAAGTATGGATATCTTTCGATTTAAATCTAACCTTAGTATAAATTTCACAAAGTAATCATCGAAATCCTAGGTAGCATGAAAGTTTTGAAATTATTATTTATTGTGATGATACTGGTGAAATCATACACACAAGTATCAAGCGTTACAAGTTCCACACAATCTTGTTTAGCGCTTTTATGGCTTTACGCTTCTTCTATTCATGAACTTTTAAAAGAGAAACTCCAACTCTCCATTAATGCGATATCACCTCGAAATTTGTAAAGGTAAAGTTCTTGTAGTATTTTATTCACTTTTAGAAATACTTGATCCTCTAATCCAAACTTTATTAAGAGTTATAGAAACCCAACCTCTATATTCGCGACAACCAGCACTTGTAACCTATGATAGGATTTTAAAAGAACAAATAAGTGCCGAATCTATCCACTATCGAATGATTTGTTGTTACCCTTTGAACTCGAAGCATACTCATTAGTACAGTCATGTAGACTTGCCGTCATTGGTGGATTTAATTACGGAGTTTTATTCTCATCATACTAGTTGTTGTTCATACTAAATCCCTTGTGAACGGTTTAGTAAATGAATCATTCAAATTCTCATTTGACTTCACATAAATAAGTGAAATTATTCCATCTTTAATTAATTTTTCTTACATAGTCATATCTTAAACCTATATGTCTAGACTTATCATTATACACTTCATTGTATGCTCTACCTAAAGTGACTTGATTATCACACAAGATAGATATGAAAGAATTATTCTTTTTCTCCCTATGGCTATTCATAAATTAAATCCCTAAACCATTCATCTTCTTTTCCAGTTTCAGCCAATACCACAAATTCATATTTCATAGTTGAGTGAGCAATACATGTTTGTTTTTTGGAATTCCAAGAAAGTGCACCTCATCCAAGCATAAATATCCAACTTGAGGTTGAGAAACTCTAGATATCCAATTAGAATCGATAAATCCTTCTAACATTTCCGAAAACATAGAATATTGGAGACTTAAATCCTTGGTTTTCTTCAAATAACCAAGAACCCTCCCGATAGTATTCCAATGTTCTTTGCTTGGATTGCTAGTAAATCGACCAAAATTAACTAATTGCAAATGCTATGTCAATCTTGTACATTACACAGTATACATTAGACAACCGATAGCACTTGGATACTCAAATTGTGCTATATCTCTTCCATCATTCTTTTCAGTTTCAAATTTGGATCAAATAGAGTATGTCTCTTTAATATTCAAGTGTTTGAACTTATTAATCACATTCTCAACATAATGTGATTGGTTTAACATATAACCCCACTAGTCTCGTTGACTTTGATACCTAGTATGGTATCCACTTGACCAAGATCTTTTATTTTAAATATGGAAGATCGAAACATGCTTGTTTCTTTCATACCTTGGATTTGATTCCTCACAACCTACATGTCATCCACGTCTATACAAATGAGCACAACTTGATTACCACAGACTTTTGAATATAAGCATTTATCAACACTATTATGTTCAAATCTAAAAGACATTATTGTTAAGTCAAATTTTCGTGCCATTTCTTTGGTGTTTGTTTTAATCCATATAATGATTTTGTTAGCTTGCATACTTTATCCTCATTTCCAGGTAGAAAAAATCCTTCTCGTTGTTCCATGTAGACCTCTTCATCGAGATCCCCATTTAAGAACACCGTTTTAACATCCATTTGACGTATATACAAATCATAGATTGAAGCTAAAGAGAATATAATCCTAATTGACGTTATTCGTGCAAATGGTACATACGTGTCAAAGTAATCTATTCCTTCATTTTTGTCTATATCCCTTAGCCACTAACCTAATTTTAAAGGTATTAAGAGTATCGTCCACATTGTACTTCCTCATAAATACCCATTTGCAGCCTATATGTTTTGATCCAATGGTAAATCAACTAATTTACCAATG
>CAIGRQ010216166.1:0-12146 GCA_903798375.1 Fraxinus sp. D2006-0159 | reverse complement strand
TTATTTTTATTTTATTATTATTTTTTTCTTTATGAAGAGAATAAAAATTGAATTTCAAAATTTCTTGAATATTATGGAAAATAAGTGTATGAACTGCAAAATATCTCCCTTATTTATGTTCATAAAAGCTTTGCATTTCTTCTGGATCCAAAAGCACATTTTGCCAGTAAAATTCAAGATCCAAATGGAGCCTATGTGATGAGCTGATTTTACAAATTTTTAGGCAATCATCGATGCCATACATTTGATTTATCAACCCACTTTTCACAGTGACGTTGATTGGACGATCCTATCAACAGAGGTTCATGGAGGTTGTTGGGTTATTGATACAACTGGGTAGAATGATGCTAATGTGCAAATTAGCTTTATCTATAAAAATCTTTCTTTTTTCATTTTCTATCTTTATGTTTTTTCAATGGAATTTTTAAGTGCACTTCTACTGTTGTTGTTGAACTGTCGTATAAGATTGTTTATCTTGTGCAGATTAAGCAGCTCAATGAACCGATAGAGGTTAATATAACCGAGTGGAACACTGGTGGTCTCCTTACAAGAATAGAAGTACATGATATAATTTAGTATCATTGGGTCTCAAGCAAATGATGTATGATGTATAAGTTGCATTGTTAGTGGAATGATGGATGAAACAATTGTATTGTTTATCTTACTCCTTTTTAGATAGGTTGTGTTGTATCACATTCGAATTTTGTATTGATTCAANCCCCCCCCCCCCCCCCTCCTTGAAAAAAATTACCTTTCTAAATCACTAAACTTTCGACCTTGGTTTTGCAGGGGCTGAGGGCTTTTCTTCCAAAGGCTGAATTAATGAATAGAGTAAACAATTTCACACAACTAAAAGAGAACGTACGCCAAAGTGTACTTTTGCACGTCTTTTATCTTTTTCCTGCACCAATTTTTGTTCCAAGGAGAGTAACTGTGTTCCATACATTAGTATAGACATTTCTATCAACTTCTTGTCTGGTCAGTTACAAGAATGGAAAATTAATATCTTGTTTGCAGAGTATATTTCAGAAAATAAATCTGCATTCAGTAAGGATAACCAGCAGAATCTCCTAGCACGTTTCTATTTCATTGGCTTGATAAGTAAGGATAAGGCCATGGATTTAAATCAGTATTTTTCCAAATATATAAAAACTAGTTAAGCAATATTCAAATAACCCCAACTCCAAGAGAATTTCAAATTCATTTAGGGACCTTCTTGAACTATTTCACCCTCAGAAATTTTTATGTGGAAGAATTACCACTGTGTTGATCAAGGTCATGTTTTTTGAGCGAAATATCATAGAGCCAAATGCCACCTCAGTTCACCTGTCTTGTGCATGATCGAGATGAATAAAGACTTAACTATTAGTAGTAGCAACTTCTCTTTTTTAGCCCGATAGCGTCCTTGGTAACATCAAAGTTATCATAACTAATGGTCAATGTTTCAATATTTTTTGTGTGCGCCTATTCTCATTCTATTGCCTTGTGATTAGTGATAGTTCAAACAATCACCATTACCAACTCTGACAATATAGTTCTGTATTGGTTCATCGATGGTTGTAATATCTCTTGGCTCGTTATATTTCTCTGCCCATGCATTGTATATTGTTTCATTATGACATTTACCCATTTATGATTTATTTCTTGATGTGGCAGGTTGGACGGCGTATATATGTGCAAATTACCAGAATAAATTTAGATACCAATGATTTAATACTCAGCGAGAAGGAAGCTTGGGTTAGTCTTTCACTTTGAATCATTGCTTCCTCTTGTCTTTTTATTTGGGGCTTTTATTTTTCTTAATGGGTATTCTCAATACGACTAATTTCATTGTTTTACTCCTTTTCTTGATGGTATTTCCTTGGCTATGCTATGTGATAGGGGATGTTGCATCTACAAGAGGGAACACTCTAGAAGGAACTGTGAGAAAAATCTTTACATATGGTGCTCAGATAAGGATATGCGATACCAATAGGAGGTATATTATTACTAAAATATCATTCACAATTTAGTTTGCCACTTGATCCGATGTCACGAAATGCTTGGTTCTTTTCTTTTTTCTTTTGATGGTAAGAAAAGTTAGCTTAATTATTATAGATGTGAAGTAATTTAAAGTCAGATCGTGCTGCCTGCAAACAAATAAATCTGCCCATTATTCTAATGAAGGAAAGACAAAATGCTAATTATGATAGAGAGACACATATATGCAAAACTTTGAAAGAAATTGTTTTCTTTAGTAATTATCTTGCTTAAAATGATAAAGTAGAGGAAATTCCAAGGAGAAGGTTCAGTTTATACATTTCAATAAGCAGTATGAATGTCATACTTTACAACTATTCGATAAACTTAAATTTCTGGTTTGTTTCTGCTATTTTGCTGCACAAACCTATTCTGGTTCATCGAGTATGCCAATCAACCATAGGAAGACTAAAACTTGCAACCACCTATAATCAGTTGGAAAAGTTAATGTCGAGCTAACTCTTGGTCTCAAATTTCTAAAATTAATTGATTGTTTTCACATCCTTACTTTGTTATCATTCTTTTGAAGAGTGCATAAAAAAAATAAAATTTTCACAAATAGATAATCAAGGGCAGTAATTTAATTGTATACCCGTGAAAATTCTTTCCTGCTGTCCTCTTGTGATTACTTGAATAACCACCTCGTCCTCTTATCCTTTTGTAGTGGATTGCTGCATATTTCAAACATCACCAAAGGCAGAATTACTTCTCTGACTGACCTATTAGCAGTTGATGAGAAGGTTAAAGTTCTGGTTGTGAAATCCATGTTTCCTGACAAAATTTCTCTCAGGTACATTGATTTTCTCTTGTTCAATGATGATGCTATTTTACTTGGATAGATAATTTATTTATGCTGTTAAAAGATTTGGATTTTTTAAATAGATAGAAGCTATATTACACGGACGAGGACACACCGACATGTGATTTTTCAAAAACGTAGGACGTGGACACGTTATTTTATTTTATTTTATTTTTTTAAAATTGTCTATTTATATATTCTATTTTTATGTAACACCTTTTATGTTTTAATAAAATCAATTCTTAGCCCATGCCCATGTTTGGTGGGGATTAAAATCAGATTTTTAGTAGATTTGATACAAGTTGATGAAATATTAGGTTAAAAAGTTGTGGAACCATAAAATATGTAATTAAAATTAATTGTTGACTTGGACTTAAATTAAAAGCTAGATTTTAATTCCTACCAAACATGGACTTAGTTTTAATTTGTTCATGAAATCTTATAAATTGGCTAAGTAACTATTTGTTATATTAAAATAACTTTAAGTTGAACTATATATTATACTGCCGAGTAAGGAAAATACACGTTGTATATGTCATGAGTTTCTAAGGAGTGTCGACACGACACATGTCGAACATGGACACAACATCGGGAGTGTCCGTGGAACATAGGATAGAGAATATGTTGAGAACAGTACGAGTTTGTTAGTGAAAATTAACTAACATTGCCAAAGCTATTTGAATGGTAAAATGATATTATACTATGAAGTAAAAAAATAACAAGTGTAGGCCCCATAACATTGCGAATTCTCTCCTTTTCGGAAGGGGAGGGTGGGATTTCTCGACTTCTTCTTGTGCTTGGGGTTTGATTCTCTCTTGTAACATACTTTTAAGAAATTCCCATTTTGCAGGTATGTCAATTTTTTTTTTCAAATGTAGGATACCGTGAGAATTACTCGAGTACTTGGGGCATTTTATTTGTGGTTTCCTGAATGTGCTTGCTCTCTCAGTGAATTTATCTTAACAGATTTAATTAAACAATCAAAATGCATTTTATATCTTGAATTTTTCTCTTGCTGATTCTAAAGAGCTGCTACATGAGTGCTTATTTCCTAATTAGATTTATTTCTTATGGTATGTAGTATCGCTGACCTCGAAAGTGAACCTGGTCTATTTTTATCAAACAAGGAGGTACTCCATTTCACTTGCTCGTTATTTTCCATATCAATGATCAAGGATCTCTATTGCATGAAACCTACGAGTATCCATATTGCATGTTTTCCCCTTTTGTTGCAGAAAGTATTTTCTGAAGCGGAAGCAATGGCAAAAAAGTACAGGCAAAAAATTTTAGCCACTTCAGCAACCCGCAAAGTGGAAGCCCTTCCCACGGATGGCTTACCTTTTGAAAATGAAGAGACTTCGTATGCTAACTGGAAATGGTTCAAATTTGTAAGAGACGACGCAACAAATCCATGACATTTCTGTTTGAAAAAGAAAGGGAACTAAAACTGCAAAGGGGGATTTTGGACCTGTTAGTCGTGCTTCTTCCGCCCTGAGCTGCTACACGCTGAAAGGTTCATGTTCAACACGAAACCCCTCACTTCAATGATCATGTCAAGGAAATGTTCTATTTTGCTGGCAATTGACGCTTACTGCATTTTGCATTGGCACCATCCAAATTGGCCAGAACGACACAACGACATAGCAGTGGCGCTCTAATCCAAGTATCATGTTAAAACAATTTGGTATTTAAATGCCTCCACACTTCAACAGACTCAAAAAAATCAATCATGCTACATATACATTTTATTTGACATCATTTTTGACATTGTACTATGTATCCACATGTGATTGGACAATTTTTAAAAATTACATTTTTCCATCTAACATTTTTTGAATTCCTACACAATGTCAATAAATGTATACTGTTGAATGTACGCTCACCATAATTCCATTCCAAAAATATTTGTCGTAGAAAAACTCAAATCTTGCGGTGGCGGCGGTTATTTGACAAGTTTAACAATCAGTCTTGATTTGGGCTCAAATCGATTCACTGGTGAAATCCTAGTGACGATGTCACAGTTGCAATCACTAGACCTCTCACGGAACACACTGCATGGACAAATCACAATTTGAAGTTTCCTCAAGTCTCACTTCCTTGAATGTTTCATACACCTACTTTTCTGGTCCAATACCCGTGACACCTTTCTTTCAAACTTTAACCTCGAAATTTTTCCTTGAAAATTCCTGCTTCTGTGAATCTCTCAATGGCACTGCTTGTTCTTCGCATTTGACGCGAGGAAAAAGATTGAAGTCTGCCAAGAATATTGCTTTGGCTGCTGTGATTTTGGCTTCTGTGACAATGGCAGTTGTGGCTACCTGGATTCTAGTGTTTCGGAATCACACATGTAATCGAGAAGTCTGGTTTGTCCAACTCATCCGGAGAAGAGGATTTTTCTTATCCATGGACTTTCATCCCGTCTCAGAAGCTGAATTTCACTGTTGAAAACATCTTGAATAGCATAAGAGATGAAAATGTTATTGGAAAAGGCTGTTCTGGGGTCGTTTACAAGGCGGAGATGCCAAACGGTGAGTTGATTGCAGTTAAAAAGCTTTGGAAAACAAAGAAAGACAAAGATCCAATAGACTCTTTTGCTGCTGAAATTCAAATTCTTGGACACATTAGGCACCGGAATATATTATAGTTACTGGGATATTGTTCAAATAAGAGTGTTAAGCTGCTACTCTACAACTATATACCAAATGAAATCTTCAACAGCTTTTGCAAAACAACAGGAACTTGGATTGTGAAACTTAGGTATTAGATTGCGGTTGGATCAGCTCAAGGTCTTGCTTGTCTTCATCAGGATTGTGTACCCGCGATTCTTCATAGAGATGTGAAATGCAATAATATACTCTTGGATTCCAAATATGAGGCATATTTGGCAGATTTTGGACTTGCAAAGCTAATGAATTCTCCAAACTGCCAACAAGCAATGTCCTGAGTAGCTGGTTCCTACGGATATATTGCACCAGGCAAGTAACTTTGGTTTCCTTTCTTTTATTATTATTTAAAATTCTAGTGTTATTGTCTAATCAAGGTTGTTTTGATGACTAATATTGCAGAATATGGATATACCATGACATAGTAGATGGGAAAAAAAGAAGATGGGAAAAAAAGAAGATGGGAAAAAAAGAAGATGGGAAGTTTCGAACCAGCTGTGACGGTACTCGACTCAAAGCTCCAAGGTTCGCCAGATCAGATGGTGCAAGAAATGCTCCAAATGCTTGGAATAGCCGAATAGCTATGCTTTGTGTAAATTCATCGCCTGCTGAAAGACTGACAATAAAGGAAGTGGCGCTTCTTATGGAAGTGAAGAGTCCACTGGAGGAAACCGGGAAAACTTCTCAGCCTATAGTAAAACAGTCCTCAAATCTAAACTGATTCTTTTTGTTTGGTTATTTGTATTTTTCATGTTTAGAGGATTAGTGATTGATTTTCTTTACAATGCTAAGAGGAGTTCAGTTTCTGCATGAAGCAAGAGATAAGTTCTACTCCCAAAATTGGACAATGTCTTAAGATTTCCTTGTACAGTGTAAAGATTTTAGAGAACCATTTTCTTCTTTGATTTTTCTGAAATTTCACAGTTACCAAAACTCCCAACAAATCTTGGACAAATTCTAGCAGTTAAATGCTGGTATTCATGCAATGAGGCCACCCTATTTGACTTCAGTTCCCACCAAAATTCTAATTTATTAAGAAAAACAGTTTGTCCTTGTCCAGTATGTGTACGTGTTGTGTAAGCAGTCCCTTGAATCACATGCTCCCAAAGCTAGTGGGGTGCATGAACTGAACGGTCAAGATCTGCAGAAAGAAAGCAGAAAAACTGGATATGGGGGTGGCTATAAAGGCAAGATTAAAGTGAGTGATCAAGATTTGAGATATGTAGGACCGAATATTGCAATACAGGGGGGATGACATAATTCCCATTCCCCACATGCCTAGAGGAACAGTCTTGAGTCTTCAAAAATCCCATGTTCTGATTCTCTTACATAGTTGCAAACAGTCTTTTAGTTTGTTTTGATGTCATTGAAAATCAGAACTGGTCAAAAAAAAATCTTGTGATATCAAAAATTTCATGTTCTGGTTTCGGTCATTTTATTCCCTTGAATTCATTGCTATTCTATAATAACTATGGGCTATGGCCATACTCTGTTAGTCTGTTTAATAACACGAAAATGAGAGGATCAAGAATGGGAGGAACATAGAGCACAACTGGGGGCCCTAGCAAACTCTACAAGACAAACAACTAATGTCGGACAGGGGAGACTAATTAAAGATGGCAAAATGCCATGGCATCATCCCACCTAGGAGGAACATAAAAGCACAATAATTAAGCTACTTGTACAGAAGCGTTTTGATAGATTCTTTGATAGATGCTGAGATGGCAGGTACCTCAGCCCTTCAACATTTTTGAACAAATAGCAGGGTTCAAAGCACAATTGGAGCTACTTACAAACTCTCTAGGATAACCAAATGTCGGCCGATAGAGATTTAATTAGGGATGGGAAAAAACCGTGGTCACGGCCCAACCTGTCCTAAAACAACTCCAAATCTTATAATTTTTTTTTTTTTGTTATTATATGTATTAAAATTTATAGTTTTTTTAAAAAATATGAAATAATAATATTAAAAAATATGAATAAATAAGTCGATAAACGGTAGACAAGTGACTAGTTATGAGATACAAGATGGTTAATTAAAATAAAACTTGAATAATGGTGTATTATTAGCCCATCAAGAGAAAGCAGGTCCAAGCATACTGAACCCACAAACAAAACCAAAACTGAAGTGTACAACAAATCCTCCAAAAACCCAACAACTCCACTCCCATTCTTTTACCTATAATTATAGACAACAAATTCTCTCTTATGTCAACACAAGCAGTATCATCAATACCCTCAATGGCTCGAAACATAATCTTAGAGCATCAGCCACTTACTACATCTCACATGGGCTTCATTTTTGGAACTCTTCTTCTGTGTCCATTTTCTCTCTTCATGTGTGCCAATCATTCCCGCAGATGGCGTAAATGGAGAGCTTGTCATGGCTATGGAAACGATGATCCTGTTATCCAACTCAACCATGAAGTGATCCCGGGTTACCATTTTGGGGATGTTGATTCGAGTACTTTCAGTGGCGAAGCCTCCGTGTGGAAGAAGAACATACTCATGGGAGGAAAATGTGAGCTCCCGGATTTTTCAGGGGTGATAATCTATGACTCTGCAGGAAATGTCGTCACCCCTGCAAAAACGCCGCGTGCTCTTCCATGGAAATAACAAAGCTTTAGAATTATTCACCTGTTGTAAGGTTTCATCTAGTAATCACGTGAAGTCACAATAATTTTTACATCAAAGGTTTGGAAGCTATAAAACTGATTTCATTTGCAATATGAAAGAAATATACAGAGTAGATTTCATTCTCGTTTCTTTCCTTCTGCACATTTATACGCGACCTGGTAACGTCCCGTCTAACACTATCCAGAGCGAGGGATTCCAAGCTTTCATTTTTCATTATGCAATCTTTTTTAGCAACAAAGCTTGTCACCTTCCCTGATTATTTGAAAAGGTAATCCAAATTTATAAACTAGCCAGACAAAGCACTTCTAAAAATTTATTTGAATATGTTCAAAAGTAGGTTAATATTTGAATGGTTATGATCTATACCAAGTGCTACTATTTAATAACTGAACTTAAAATTATATCTCAATCATCACTAAACTATGTACCATGTTACTCATCCATCACGTAAGTCAAAGTGGTTTGTTAAACCTATCAAATCTTCCCATATGTTAAAACAGATTTTCTACGTGGACCTTATCAGACATTCGCGTAAGCACAGCATGTTTGCAAAACACAATTTAGGCCGTGATTTTCAACTCTTATTGGGGAATAATGAAGCTTACATTGTACATGTTACTGTTCACCGCATTCAAATGGCATCAACACCACATCATTCGGCAAACAATATAGCACAATTCGAAAGGGGTTTACAGAGTTAGAACAAAAGAAATAGCGAAGTAGATGTTCCATTCCGCTCGTCGTCTTGACACAGCATTAAAAGGAAAGACATTGGGTATTGCAGTCGAAGCCACCGGGTCGATTATTGACCCAGAGACGGGGTTAGATCTAGCAAGGACCCAAAACCCCCACTTATACATTGCAAATCGATTGCATATTTCTCCAAATTCTCTGTTTGGACCATATGGAATGTCATGTAAGACCATTCCAACTATTCCTGATCAAACAATCGTCCCCTCTAGCAATAAAAGTAAAAATTCACAGTTGGACAACGAAAAACAGAATGTGGATTTTTTCTATTTACCACCAATGTGAGACTTCAGATGACCTCTTTCTTATTTGAAGTGTCTTCAATACACATTCATGACATGTGAAAACCCAAAAAATGGAAGAAAAAAGATGGGTAAAATCTAGTATAAATGAAACAGAACTTCGATTGAGGCATTTCTTAGAAGTGCACATAATCTATTCTTTGCACCCATATGAACCCATATATACCATACAGACTCCAAAAGCCACCAGCAGAATTTTTGAGAGAGTATATTATACGACAGACACACCAAAAGAAAGGCAAAACGAGTGCTGGATCAACGGTTAGTTCGTTTGTGAAGATCTCCCAACAGAAGTAGACGGAAAAGCTGAGAAATAATACATACAAGAGACTATGATCTGATAAATTTTTGTGCCATGATGAGTAACCTTGCTTTATCGCAGGCTTCGAGCTTCCCTCAAGCTTCGCCCTCTCCTATACTCGATTTCTGCATCAGAATTTGACGTGCAGAAATTATATTTTCTGCCATTTCTAGTAGATCCCGACTTGGAGAATACACAGTCATCATCACTTAGAATGTGGTTACCGGGAGTACGTCCAGAAACATCGCCAAGTTGACGAAGTGGTACTTGATCTGAGATGTAAGAAAAGATGTCATTGCTTGATGGTAAGAGAAAAAATAAATATTATTAAAAAAGATAAAACCAGCATGGTGACGAATAAAGAAATAAATATTATTATCATGTTTTAAACTAAAAAAATGCAGAATGCAATTATCTCAGGTAGTGATAGTTCACCTTTAAGTCTGTCGCATAAACCTGGCATTCCAGAGGGCGTCCCTTCAGCATGATTCTGTCGTGCTTTACCATATTGTGGATTTGAAAACTCTCGTGTTTTCTCCATTTTTGCTCCATCCACTGCTGGAGCAGTTAAATAATGTTCCTCTTCGACTGGTTTATTGGAGGTAAAAGGCGTCATACTGAAGGAGTCCTCTGATACATCAGAAATCTCCACATACTGAGTTGTAGTGATGATTTCATCTGCACTGAAACCGAACGATGCTCTGTAAGCTTCTATTTCCTCAACATCTGTTTTGCACGTTTTGTTCTGCCTATTCTGATATCCATTTCCAACATTTGAGTAAGCATCAGACTCTTTGGAAATACTGAGCCTACCACCAGCATGAGAAAATGAAGACTGATCCAAGTAAAACTGAGCAAATGTCTCGGGGCAGAAGAAATTGGAATCTTGACGCAACTTGGAGGCACCTGCTGGTTGAAGCCCAAGTAACATAGATGAATCAGAATTTGTGAGATTAGTTTCTCTTGAAGACATGGAAGGATCCCATTGAGGGGGAAACTCCCGTTCAGGAAAAGATGACAAGTTGTCACTAGACATTCTTGAAACAGGTGATCTGAAAGTACTTGCAGGACTACCAGGATAGAGAGAATATGTTGCTTGAAGATCATTACCAACCATATAATTGTTCTTATCAGTGCTTTTGAGATTGATGGCTGATGAAAAGAAATGGGCATAAGGTACGTCTGGAGAAGAGGGAGTAGTTAAATGTGCCTGTTCCGGTGGTGGAGTCAAAGGAGCTGTAGAGGGCTCTGTTGTGAAAGTCGAGAAAACAGGAGGAGATACCAGCTGCGTCTCATGGGCATATGGACCCGTGACATACATATTAGATGAAGGACCTCCCGGTGAATTGGCAGACAAGGAACAGCTTGGTGACTGAGCTATCGATGGAAGTGCAGAATTCGAGAAGGATGCAGGTGAAGATGGTGGGGCTATAAGAGATAGGGCCAATCCAGTAGTCTGATTAGGCAACCCGCCAGCCTGTTGTCCAGTTGCCTGATTTGTAAAAGCATTGGCCTCAGGCATGCGAGATGCTGGTACAATACGCTTTCCACCTTTTTGTTTCCTCAAACACGATAATACACCCCAACATCCTGCCCATCTCTTGCACTGTCAATATTGTACAGAATTAGTGCCATCCATCACATATAAATTTTCATAAACTGAAGTGACAGAAGAATTTGTTGATATGAAAATCAAGCGAAAATGGCACAGACCAGCACGGGAAAAGAAGAGACCACATATTAGGCATCATTAATAGCAGTCGGTCTTCATTATAATTGTTAATGTTTCTGTCTTATTATACTTATATAGGCATGATATCAGCTCCTTTTCCACTTTAAAACACACCACTCCTCAACACCTTCACGGGGGAAGGTGCAGCTAAAGGCTACAATATAGTACTAAAATGGTGCCCTGATGGTGTAAAAGTAGCATTTCACAAATAATAATTCGATATTCGATGATGGAAAAACAACCGAAATTTTATAATCTACCAATAAAATGGCAGGCTTGAGGAAAACTTAAGATCTCAAAATCAGAAGGAAAAACTTAAGTCCTTATATTTTTGTTTCACCCAATTAGGTTTCAGAGGATCCAATTCCTATACAGCAAAGACTTAACTTATATCAATATTTATCACACACAATAGAAGTTCATAAATTTATAAGTCGTTACCCATAGCCCGACTATTCCATTTTGCAGCATGAAAAAGCAATACGAACACGGCTGCACTTGATTTTTATTTTTCTATCCTAGCTATTTCAGGGATTCGGTATCTTAATTTGTTTTATAGTAACTTTGGCCTTATTTGTCAGCTTCCAATTAACTCAATTACTTGGTCATCAAGTTAGAATTAAGGCTACAGATATTCATAAATGTAGAGCATCCGTTTCAGATTAACTATTTCACTTGTCATATTTGTTTTGCCTTAAACCTATAATTTTTATGTGAATCAAAAGCATGCTTTCCTCTTGCATCACTTACACGCATCACATTGTTTCCATTTAACTGTTTACAAGAAATAAAGCTAGAATTTTTTCTTATTACAATAGAAAATAGATAATTCTCAGGCACTAGAACACCAGGTCTGCACATTTAAACGCACAGGTGTTTATACAAGTGCTCGACGAAAAGATGCATTTTGAATCACATATACAAGTAAAGTTACAGGTAATCC
>CAIGRQ010216163.1:0-11396 GCA_903798375.1 Fraxinus sp. D2006-0159 | reverse complement strand
AATTCGTTTAACTAAGGGTAATTCATATAGAGATATGAAATTGAATTAGTTAAATAGGTTCAATGAGAACTCGAGAGGGGTAAATTGAATACCATAGAAGAATTCGACCGAATACTTCATTGGGCTAGAACCTTGAATTAGGAATTAAGGTGATCATTAGATGGACTTGTTTTGCCCTAATATTCATTACGTATTCGAATCTTCTATCAATTATTTCCATTAGTTTAAGTTTGTTATTTTACAAAAGAAAAAATAATCACAACTATTACCATCCGTTATTTGTTTACTTTCATCAAACAAGAGTTAGGAAAAGTCGATTAAGACTAAAGTACAGTCCTCGTGGGAACGATAATCTGAACTCAAAGGTCCATTATATTACTTGTTACAATATCGTACACTTGCGATATAAAAACGCAACACAAAGATACGCGCTTTTAACAGAAGTTCCACCTTTTTAACTTTCAGCGACCTTCCATATAGCATTGGAATGTCAGTCTGTATTCTCGTTGGTGACTATCATTAACAATGGATTTCGTGGATTCAATAACAGAAAATCTGTTCATGAAGTCATGATTTTTTGTAACACTTAAAGCTAAAATCAGTGGTTTTAGTTAACTAGCGATGCAAATGAGTATGGTGTTCAGTTTTCAAATTTATGGCTTACCTACCCAAATTCTGAATATGATGCTTTAGAATATCACAATTTGGAATGTTACCATCTGACTTGATCCCATGGTTAGAAAATTCGTGAGGGTTTTACTTAGTGAAAGAAACTAGTGCACTATATTATACTTTACGATAATCGAAACACAACCAATGCAATAATGATCAACACATAAAACCAACAAGAATTGAAGATTTTAATTTGTAGTAATGTGAAAATAATAAAAAATAAATAAGATCGCTTTATAAATTTGAAAGAAGGTTCTATGATCTGTTTTTCATTTTTCCATTCGATTTATCATTATTTTATAACTACAATTTTCTTTACACAACTGTAGCATTTTAAAATTGAAATTTGACACTAATTTCTAACCGAAATTCATAGCAACAATCGAACTTTCCAGTTGAAGTTGGACAAGCTTTGACAGTTGTTTCAAATCAATATCAAGAGCAAATATTCACCAAGATAAACAACTTCCCTTCCCATGAACAAATCTGAGCAGAGAAGCCAAATTTTACATATATTGTTTGTAGTATTTTTCACTTCACTACGCTGGGAAGTCCCATCCTCAGACAATTCAAACACAAACTTCCAAATATGATAACTACAAGGTCTTCTGCAGTTTATTTTGCTTCCAATTTCTTCTCGGGGAGCTTATCCCGGGGATGCTATTAGAAACTACATCGAGTTTGTGAATCCAATGTGCTTCGATTATCATGGTGCATGGAACACTTCTGTCACTGGGGCCCATGCCTTGCTTTTCGATAAGTCTAGCAATGTTAGCACGAGTTACGGGATTTTGACCTGGAAAGGAGATGGGGTTCCGTCGAAGAAAATAGTAATGGGAATGCCAGTTTATGGGAGGACATGGCAACTGAAGGATCCGAATGAACATGGAATTTGAGCTCCTGCTGTGGGAACAAGCACCCCCCCCCCCGGGCGGGGGGGGGGGGGACTCTAGGAGTTATGGTTTATTCTGATATATTGGGGTTCAATTCATTGAATAATGCCACTGTGGTTTTTGATAATGAGACGGTATCAACTTACTCTTATGCAGGAATGAATTGGATTGGATATGATGACACTATTTCATTCAATCCAGGCTAAAATTAAGTTTGCTAAGGCTCAGTGCCTTGGGGGGATATTTTTTTCTGGGCACTTGGTTATGACAGCAAATGGACTATTGCTAGAGCAGATATGAATTCCTTTTCCCTATTATAGCTTGATAATCTAATGGGTTTTTGGTACACGTGCGCCGACTTTGCATTGTCCATATGGGGCTACCTAGCCTAGCTCGACCTAGAATTTATAGCACGTCTGAACCTAAAACTAATTTTAGTATAATTAAAATTCAAAATTCCCTTTTCGGGGGTGGTCAAGTTGGTAGAGGAGGTGAATGCGGAGATTAAAGGTCACGAGTTCGAATCCCCTGCCAATACTTTCTCGATTGAACCGGTCGCACCGGGTTCCAGAGAAGTCAACCCAGTGTGAATTGATTGATGCAAGGTCCAAATATGCATTGCTAAAAATTGATGCCATCCACCATGATTAACGAAATATATATTTACTTCGATAATCTTTATTTGATGCCAAGAAAACTGCTTTCTATGTAAAGTTACCATTAATTTGCTGAAAATTATCCATGTATTCCGTATTTTATTTCAATATATAAAAGCTCATTTCACTAGGTTATCATTTTTCGTTTTTCCCTAACTTTTTCCATTAACAACACTATCGCTGATAATCATCATCTACACAATCAATTTCAAAGAATCCATTCGAATCTAACAACGAAGAAGGGACGTACAATCAACAACAAAACAAATAAATAAAAGAAAAACGAAAAATAATTTAGTTGAAGCTTATTCTATATTCTCTTGGGGAATAAATAAGATTCAGCTATAAACCTGTTTCACAATTGTACTACTAAACCCAATGACCTTGTACGCACCATTCTCAGGCTAGACGAACCATTTGACAAAGTTCTCAAACACACCATAGTTGAGAAGCTGCATAATGAAAAATATTTGTTCATTAAAATCAGTATATTCGTCGTAATTATATGTGTATTAATCTAAAAAACTCAATATATTCTGTGTATATACGTACCTCTTTTCGAAATCTTCCACTTGTAATCACCGTGAACAGCCCAAAAGAAGTACCCACGAATCCCAAGAGCTCGAGCATAAGCTATCTTCATCGTCACTGATAGAGTATCATCGTACCCAATCCAGGTAGTCCCAGCTACAGAATACATGGAAACACTCTCTACATCATACTCCACTTTGGCCTTATGATCCCTGTTAAACTGTTCTATTTCGGCGAATGTCAAGACTCCTTGATCGCCAGGTCCTACATCAATGGCGGGTGATCCTACACCATGTGATTTCGAGTCCTTAAGCAACCATGTTTTTCCGTATAAGGGCAATCCCATGATCAGTTTGCTCTTTGGGACGCCTGATTTGATCCATGAACCCAGGCCGTAACTTGTGCTTATGTTGGTTTTGGAGTCGAATAGTGCTGAGTGAGCGCCTGTGATGGAAGGTTCCCATGAGCCATGGTAGTCATAATTCATTACGTTGATCCAGTCTAAGTTTTTGGTGATGGAGGTTGCTGGGTATGATCTGTAGGGTCCGAAGAGGAAGAGGTTGGCAGAGAAGTAGACGGCGGCAGTGAGGAGGAGCGGTGGCCGTTTGGTGGTTTTGGCTTCCAGCTGGACCTCGAGGCGCAATTCGTCAAGCAAATAGGCCAAGTTTTCCATGTCCTTAGGTGTTTGAGGATATTCCCAGTCGAGATCAATCCCATCGAAACCAAATTTTCTTGCCACGTCTATGCTTGAGTCGATGAAATTCTTGCGCATTGAAGGACTCGAGGCCATTCGTCCAAAAAAAAAGGAACCTTCGGCTGCCCCACCAATGGAGAAGAGTATCTTCACCAGGGGCTTCTTCGCACGAAGAGTAGACGTGAAATTCACTAGCGCCACCGCTGTTGTGTACTCTATGTCAAACTTAAATGTGACATTGTTAGGAATAAGAAATGCATAGTATATGTGGGTGAAAAACGACGTCTCAATGGAAGATGGAGGCAAATTCTTGGCCCATGAAGGCCAGTAGCCACCTTTGATTGCCTGAGACGAGGAGGAAGAGGCCATAACTGAACATGCAGTGAGACTCAAGATAAAATAGGTGCAAAGACTGTAAGATTTTATGCCTGCTGCCATTGTATTATTTTTGCCAATTTGCACTTTGGATACTATACAGATATATAGAAAGAAGTTCAATCTCATCTTGTCAAATGTTACGCGATCATTAAATTGTTTATATGCTGTTTTGTATGGTTGTGTTTATCCACAGAACCTGTGATTAGATTCCAATTTTGAATAATTGTCAACGTTGCAATTGAAAAGAAACACTGAGGAAATATTATAGTTTGAGTAGTTATTTCACCACTCTAGAAAGCCGTCCTATCATTAATAATTGTGACTTGATCACTCGTAGAGATTCTATGATGGAATTGGTTTCTTCTAGACGTGAAAATATGACAACAATATATGTAAGTCAGGATACAAGTAGAAAAATGATCAAGAAAGAGTGCATATGAATGCATCGAACATGTAAATGATTCTTGATCAACTTCTTGAGCCTTCGACGTTTGAAAGAGAGAAACACAAGTTTTGAGATTTTTTTTAGGTATTTATTATGGAGCAAATGTTTAGGCCATTGTATTTGACTCTTTATGCATGTTATTTAATGTCCATAAACCCTACAAATTTAATATATGAATGGACAATAATGCACAATGTGTGACAATGACTAGGTATAAAAGCATATAGTAAAAGTGTACATTGTTTTATTGGTATTCCAAATAATTAATTTGTCAATGATAAGTTCGAAAAATTAGGGATGTTAATAAGATAATGTAAGAGCTCCTAATAATCTGGGATAAATAATACATGCATGGAACGGAGCAAGAGAGAAATTGAGGCAGGAAAAATATGTTTGGATTATTCCCTTTGTTTTTATGATTGTCTCGAGTGGGTGTATGCTAGTGAAGGCAAATAAAGACCAAAGAATCAAGATGATATAGCTTATTTTATGATTTCCATGTAAAATATAGGCAAACTTATACATCATTTTCTTATTCGAGAACTTTATTTGTTAGAATCTGAACAAGAATTATGTATATTCATATTGATACCACTTGTTAAGAATAGAAGAAACGAGATTATATGATACAATATAAAGTAGCAATTACAATACAATAACAACTCAAAGAAAATTGACAGAGGAATGGAGAATTTATTAATAATGGAGAAAGAATATAAAATATTGTGTTTCTAATTTATACAAAGTCATATGAAAATCAAGAATCATGTGGGCTATCTACAAGACCCAAAAGAATATATTATGGTTGGAAAGATGATAAAAAATCGAGTCAAAAGAAGAAAACAAAATTTTCTCGGTTATGTAAGTCGAGCGCCTGGCAGGACCAGGGTTTTGCTGATTATTTGACGACGCTGCTCGAGTTTCATAGCTAGCGGCTAGCTAGGGAAACTGCAGCAACTTTTTCTCTCCGATCCATAATTTGATCTCTTGAAAATCACTTCAATCAAAACTCCAATACCAACTAGAATTTGGGTCAAACTATAGCATTGTTCCTAGAAAAGCAAAACCAAGTTTGACTAATTGTCATCTTGCCATAGTTAATTAGTTAGTATTTGGATTTAGCTTGATATTTTAACTATGATGACTAACTACTGGTGTCGTTATTAAAAGAGAAACATATGAAAAAGGGAATTTCATAATTTTAAAAGTTGTTAGGTTAAAGAAATTGCTATTGTCTTTTTATGATTTCATAACTATTTAAGTTGTTCGAAAAGAAACTACTATTGTCCTTTTATAATTTTAAAATTAGATTTAAAAATCTAATTCATTACTGACTCATTGGTATGCTCGCATATGGTCTCAAAACATTAAAAGTCATTCTTTATTCAAATTTCTATTTAAATATATTGATAAAATCGTCTTTTTTAAAAAAAATAAAATAAAATCTTTTGACTTGTTAATTAAAAGATAGGCTAATTATGTTATCACCAGAAATTTTGCTTCTTACACCACATTGTAAATGCAATCTCATTAAAATATATTTTTAATAAATAGACCACAATTGATTTAAATATATAACCATAACTCAATTAAACCCATTTAAAAACTAAAAATAAAGCATACCACATAGATGCCCTTCCCCAATATTACCCTTGTCACTTCACCCCTCTCTCTCCCCAGCAGCAGCCTTCTTCCTCCACAATATCGTGTGGCAAAGAATCCAAAAAGTTACACTTTTGTGGGAATCTCCAACAATAATTTGATCATTTTCTACACACATTCACTCTGTGATAACACAATCCCATATAAAACTTACATGTTGTCCATTTTTATATCCACTATAGTCTTAGATTTTGTATTTCAATTTTAGCCAAAATACATGCAATAGAAGTGTATGGATCGTGACAAGTATCAATCCTACGAGGAATTAGTTTCCAACGTATTTCTCAATTTACTCCATCTCTAATCGAATGTAAAAATACAATTATATGGATGAGGTGATGATTATTAACAACCTAGATCTATAATTCATGTAACTAATTTAACTATGTGGTAGGAAGTGGTTATGATAATTTGATTAGTTGACAAAGCACTATGATCTGGCATCCCCTTATATTAATTCATCCCAACATTAACTCACATTTGAACAATAATTATAGGATATGAAGATCAATGTTCCTGTCAAGTTCAATAGTCCCTCCTAAGATCAATTGAACCTACCCTCACACACGACCTCATAATATTCATATCCCAAATTCATATATGCAAAGATGCATTAAAAACACAAGAACACCAATAGGAATATACATCACTTATATAGTGGTTAATTACTTGAAAGCATTAAAAACATTACAAATATTCAACGCCGAACAACCGTTTTAATGTTAAAATTATATAATTAATATCAAAATATCAGAACAAAGTTCAACTTTATCCTAACATCTAAACAACTAGCCAAACATTATAAGATTACAAGAACACAAGAATAATAAATACAACATCACCCCGAAAATTAGGATTTTTGGAAGAAAGATAGAAAATGGTCTTGAATCTTGAATTGCTTCAATGGTTCTTGATTTCCTCTCCTTTGATCTTCTTCTTCAATAATCCCAAGCAATCATTGTGTTAAAAGATGTAGGCAGGTGTCTTGCAGCAATAGCTTCTTCAAAGCTTGAATAAATATCTCAATTCTTCTTGAATTGGATCTTTTAATTGTGTAGAATGTCTAGCTATTGGGCCTCTAAACTTCCTCTCTAGCTTCCTCCTAATGGCCTTCTTTTTTTTGTAGATGAATATGTATATCGATAAGAAAATATTTAGGTCAAATAGGTGCCGTAGAAAGTTTACATAAAGTGTTTGATAGAAAAAAGGAAAGAAAATAATATGCTCAGGACCAAACATTGTGATTTCATTCTGGTGTTCCTTTTAAGTTTTGAGAACCCGGGTTTCTCTTTAATTTTGCCAATGAGTCTTCAGGTCATGTTGGATAAATCGATACACTCAATTAACACTGTAGGTGTATTCTAGTGGTGTAATTATCATGTACAGTGATGCACCAACTAATATTTTATTCAAAAAAAATTAAGCGAAAGTGGTGGAACACGAGGATTTTCTAGGGGAGTAGTCACTCATCCTATTGTAGTCACTCCTCCTACTAAATGTTTGACACAAAGTAATTATAATTTAAACTCTCCCAAACTAGCTGCTGGCACTACTGTTTTTGAGGCACACTTAACTTTGAAGTTCAGATGGGAGAAATGCCCCAACTATTGACCTCTATATGTGAGCATCTTATGCCGGATCACAATCAAGGACAGCGAAGTCATGAGAATTTTTAGGGGCTTAGCATACTGCATTTTTCTTTATAGAGGACGTCTAATATGTATTTGGTTTGAAATGGACTCCTTCACTGGTGTTCCTGACTTGAATTGCTAGGAAGTTATTGACTAGGCCCCGAGTCTTTTAAAGCAAACTCAGGTGTACTACTTCTTGATAAGATCAGCTACCATGTCAACATGTTCATCACTACTAGTAATTAAATGTCATCCACATATAAACATAGGTCGTGTGAGTTTTGGTCACTCTAATAAACAGGAGTTGATCAGTTTAGCTGATATTAATTGATGGGTTTGCAAGGCTGTATTAAATTTGTCAAACCAGACATGTGGGGGCGTTTCAAGCCATACAAAGCTTTATGTAACTTGATATTCACCAATGTCATTTAAGAAGACATTATTGACACTGAGTTGATGTATAGACCAGCCTCTCGGTAGAGCAACTGTTAGGACAATTCTGAAGTGTAGGTTTAACTACTGGGCTGAAAGTTTAATTGAAATCAAACCCAGCCATTAGGTAAAATCTTTTACTTCTGGATTATGCCATTGCACTCATGTAGAGCACCAAATATTTCGTCATGCGTAATGTTATATAATATGATCTTAACAACCAGTTAAATTAATTTCTTTCTTTCCAACTTGTATAGAAGGTGAAATTAAATTGTTACGTTGAAGATCTTAGTATTTCATGTATAAATATACACGATATATATATTTTAGTGGGGAATAAGTCTAGATCAAGTCAAAGTATAACTAAATCCTAATCCTAACCATGAACCAAATAATATCCAAATATTTCTCTGTATTTTCTTTCTTTTTTCTCACTACCTTTCAAACCACCTTACAGTAATCATACGACTCACGTTTCTTTCAAAATTCTCTCTCTATACTTATCTTTTTCTCTTTCTTTCTTTCTTCTTTTTTTTTAATTCTTCGTGTATTTTACAGGAGCATCAAATAAAAATACCCTCATAATTCTCCATCTTTTGAGAAGAAAGCAAATGATTTTATAAAATTTTGGGGCAGTTTTAAGAAGTACAAAAATCTGCAATTTTGTGAACATCAAATCAAGACTTTCAAAGGTTTAAGGAAGTATACAATACGCAAGTGTTACGTTCTATTTTTACATATTCTTTCTTATTCTTGACATGAAATACTATAGCCTTTCGAGGTACAATGATATGACTTGAAATGTCTTTTGACATGAAGTTTTTAGGGAATTTCTTAGGGTTGTTTGACTCTGATACTGTGATATGAAAAACGGTATGAATGTTTGTTATGTTGGTGCATGTGTTTAACTTGGAACGTGCACTTAGTCTACTGAGTATTCCTATGTATTCACCCATTTTCCCTACTTCTTACAGGTTAGAGGGGGTCATTGGTTAACAGGATAAGGTACTCTCGTAGTACCTGAATTCGTTGGACTTAATAAATTAAATCAAGTGTAATGTGGCTGAAATTTTATTCCTAGTAGCAACTTTATTTTTATCGTTATATGAAGCTCTTCCTTTTGATGGAATATGGAACATGTTTTATTTGGTTATGTTGGTTATTTATTTTCGTACGGTGACTTGAGAACCTCTAGCTTAATTTAAATTGGTTACATTTTCTTTTCTATTTAAATTCCCAGAATGAACTATTATGTTAATTTGACAATCTTCTTAGCAATAGAGCAAGCAACCTGGCAAATCGCCTATCTAGTATGTGCATTTACATGGGATAGAAAATCAATGAATATATTGTCTGTGTGCATCTCTCACATGGTATTTAAGAGTGGCTGTTATCCAAAGGAAATCGATGCTCCAAATTACGAAGAAATTATTGATTAATGTATGTTTCCTTAGATCAAATAACTAATTCAATCTTCTCGTTAATTTCATAGGGTGTTTGATATGCATTGAATTGGATTATATAATTAATTAGAGGATAACAATGCTAACCACCCATTTTCATTAATAATCCTGCTTGTTGAGTGCTTATACTAAATAATATTAAATTCATAATTATAAAAAGTGTGCCAAATTATGTCCCTAATTCTTAAATTGCAGATTGATTTTCACATGGTATTTCCAAACAAATATAGATAAGTTGTGATATCGAAAAATCTTCGATCTTTTTTTTTTTTACTTAAAAGAATATGAATTTTTTTTACATAACCTTGAGTAAACCATCTTTTACATAACTGTATGCCACGATGTTAAATTTTAATGAAGTTTTATAACGGTTCTAGCTCTTAAGGAATCTGGATCTTTACAATATAGAATGAGAGCCCCGGTTTCACTTTTTTTGTAGAACTATCTAGATTTAATTTTTTTAAAATTATTGAAATAAGAGCATAACCACAAAAAAAAAAAAAAATGTGGATTTTTTTTTTTTTTTTAACAACCTGGGCATTGTATCCAAGCTGGTATAGTGCTTGTGCAAGGTGACACCGGTAAGATTGCTCAGGCTATGAATATTTTTATAATTCTTTTGTAGCATATCACTTTCATATTCGTGCTGGAATGCATGACATTCTTCTAATCCTTCTAGATGACAGTGTTGTTCTTATTGTCAAAGAACGTGAAGAAAGTAATGAAAAATTAGCAGAATATCTATACAAAAAGTCTGAATGGTAAGAGACACCTAATTGTAATGCAATGATGTTAGGAGTAGAAATGCTAGGAATGGCATGAATATATCAACTCCAAATGTGAACAATGGAAGTCTAATCATATTGACTACCAGGGTAACACAAGTGGGTGATTATGCCAGCTCATCCAACAATTATCACCATATGTTTTCTAAATGAGGAAGAAAATTGGAATTCTTTTCTTGCGAGAGTGTTTGGAAAAGGAAATCCCCTAAGTTGGTGGGTGCTGGGACAAAGAATATAGCTAAAAATTGTCAAGGACATCCATTACTAATTGTGTTGATTGGTTGACTCCTCTCAAAAGTTGACAAGCCACACAATTATTGGGAGTATGTTGCTGAAACTTTAAGCTCAACTATAGTGATTCTTAGATATATTAACTTCAAGTTACAACCACTTGGCTCCTCAACTGAAAGCATGTTTTCTTTATAAGGGAGTTTTCCCAAGAAACTATGAGATTCCAGTCTCTAGACTCCTTAAATTATGGGTTGTGGAGGAATTTTTCAAACCAAATAGGCCCTACACTTGGAAGAGGTCACAGAGGAATACCTTATGGAACTTATAATTAAGTAGGACAAGATTATTTATCTTTCCTAGCTATCAATGTGCTTATGGTAATTGGTAAGAACTAATGCTTTTATTGTGTATACTATACTACCATTAAGAAAGAAAATATGTTCACCAGCACGTGCTTTTTCAAGAGAAGAAACACAGATCTTAGTGGTTGGATTTTTCCATGATGTGAACATGACTGATCTTAGTGGTGAAATTGGATATGAAGTAAATTTAACTATCAGTTTCTTTTTACTAGCTCGTCTCCTAAAAAGATTGGGTTGAACAGGAAAATATGCTTCCCAAGTGGTCTTGTGATCATTCAACTGAGAATGGAGCTTATAGAACTTCGTTACATCATATATGTGCATGGAAGGAAAACATGGACTAGAGATGGAGAAATCTTGGATTTAATCAGGGTGAATTACATGCATTTTGCTCAATACATTTAGCAGTTCAACATAACGGTGGAACTCAACATGTAGAGGATGTTTTGATAGCAGTTGATTTTGTTTCTAATGCAAATATGCATCAACAGACGGTGTCCTCATTAAGCGAGCATCACAATTTTGCAAATTGGCCATAGGCAGGGGCGGAGGCAGGGGGGG
>CAIGRQ010216137.1:0-10586 GCA_903798375.1 Fraxinus sp. D2006-0159 | reverse complement strand
ATGAAAAAATTGTGAAAAAATAGTTTTCGAGCAAATTTTTTTTTTTTACTTTTTGGCAATGTTAACAAATTTCATAACCAATTGTAAAAAAAAAAAAATCATTTTAATGGATAATTTTCATGTAAAATAAAGCCAAACGTAAACAAAAAGATCCAAAATATAAAAAAAAAAATTCGGGTG
Organism: Fraxinus sp. D2006-0159; assembly: GCA_903798375.1. Classification (NCBI taxonomy): domain Eukaryota; kingdom Viridiplantae; phylum Streptophyta; class Magnoliopsida; order Lamiales; family Oleaceae; genus Fraxinus; species Fraxinus sp. D2006-0159. The sequence goes on along the minus strand of CAIGRQ010216137.1, from coordinate 10,406 downwards.
GAAAATTATACCAATCAAACACTCTTAATTACAATTCCCAGTAAAGCATTTTCTGGGAAAATCTTTTTCCTATAAAATATTTTCTTCTCACCCAGTTTCCACCCTTGCAATCAAACGGACCCTTAGGGTAAAACCATTTTGCCACACAGATGTTGACGGATGCGTTGACATAATGGGTGTTGGCAAGATATGATTGGATAAAAAAATTGACGATATTTTAAATAATCCAATTATGTCAACATCTCTGACACTGTAGCATGATTTCGAAAATTATCTAGTTTGCCCTTCAACTTTCTCCCCAAATTCCAGTTGGTAGGTAAACATTTATTTAGGAGTAACAGTCGAAAAATACATATCATTATAAATAATATCATTTAGAGCCTTTTTTTTTTTGGATTAATTGCTTAGTTTCAAACTTGAGGTGCACATGGTAAACTATCTAACAGTTTGCGTCTTGATTTTTCAATTCTTGTATTTGTTCTTGAGTCTTAGTTTTAATTAGTTCTGCTAGGAATTAACAAAAGAGAAAGTTTGGAGGTGTTGAAAGTGTATATTTCACACTTATTTTGGACCTTGAATTTATATAATTGTTAGGTATAGAAACATTATATCTATTGGTTTTGCATGTATTTTGTTTGTTTTAGGTGACTTACAAATTTGAATGGCGTGAGGTTAAAAGAGGTCAAGTAAAGTGCCAAAAAGATGGAACGAGGAAATCGAAAATATTTGAAGAAAAAACGGCTCAAGGACCAATACTGAACAAATTTAAAGTTCAGTGATCAAAATGGCGGAAGCTAAAAGTTCAGGAACTTGGACTACAAAATTTAGGAATTTTAGAAATTGTCAACTTCTACCGTCCACCCAATTAATTATTGACACGTCATTTTAAATTAACATGTCATCATTTGGTGGGTTAATGATGAAATTAATAAGAGTAAATTTGAGATAACATGTAAATTTAATAATAACGTGTCACTAATTAATTGGATGGACAACAAGTTAAAAGACAAAAATTGAACAGCAATTCTCAACTCTCCAGCTAGCACTTGGTAGGAGTGAATACTCCAAATTTTGCAACTACTACCATATTCCCACGCTTACGCATGTGCGCAAGAGCCAATATGTGGATTCTACATAATTTTTTTACTAGTTTTTTAGAATAATGCTATCATGATTAGGGTTGACATCAATTTAGGTTTACTTATATCATAAATTCTATTAAATATATCATAAATCCTTGTATTTAATAAAACATGTAATTTGGTACCAAATTTAATGATAAAATGCAACACGTTATTAAATGCACAAATTCAAGATAATTTTAAAAAGAAGTGAGTTAGAAACTGATGAATTGCTTCCAATTAAGCTCTAGATTTAAATTTTCGAGCTCGACTTTGCAACAAATCAATAATAGAGGTTCTATATGGGTCTTGGAGCCTTGTATTGCTTGCACTTCCAAGCTTTTCAAGATTTCTCCTTGACTGATCTTGAAATTTAAATTGTCCATTTTTCTTCTATGTTGCTTATTAATCCAACGTTACTTCCAATTTGCCTTTTCCTTTTCCATTCTTCACTATCTTGTTGATTCTCAAACATTCCTCATGCTAAATTGATTGCTCGAGTGTGGTGTACATATTTAATACTGCTTGTTCATCTTGCAACATCAAGATTAGCTGACCTCAATGTTAATTAAGGATGACTTGTCGATAGGAATGATCATCCAAAAATCACTACCATATTCCCCTCTTCCTCAACATCCAACACAAGAAAATCCATCGAAAATATGAATTTATTCACCTTAATAAGCACATTCTCAACCACGACTCACGGACAATTTTTGAATTTATTTATAAGATACAAAGACATTGTAACAATCTCAATCCTTCCAAACCAAGTTTTCATTTTCCTATAAACGGAAAGGGTATCAAATTAATTACACTTGTACATATCACATGATATATTAAGAAAAATGCTGCGAGTACAGATTTTTTTCCAAAGAATTTCCAACACAATTTTGAATTTTACTCACATGGGAGTGGGCCCTATTTGAGGAAAAAATTGATTTTTCTACCCACCTACCCCCATGTTAAAGCACAAAATTTATCAATAGTTCGAGGTATTTTTATAACTCCATAGATCTTGTAACTTTGGTAGTAGCTTGTTGAGCAGAATAACACTACACTCAATTATATTTATAATCATTGTCTCGTTACATCATGAAAATGTTAGAAACATCTTACCCTATTTCTACTTTAATAAATATATAAAACAAAACAATAATTCAAAACAAGCCAACATGGTGAAGTTGATCACTGCCACTGGAAAATAAGTTTAGAGTTGCTTGAAGAGATGGAAATAAGCAATTTGTCACATGGAGGAATCATTGCAAGATGTTGGAATGCACTCCGAATTTTGTTTTAGTTGCGGAGTACACAAGACAACATGGCCATATTGCAACCAATAATTCTCCAATACATTCAATTAAATTTTGTACAATTAATTGATATATCCAACACTTCCCATCACGTGATTGACACTTTAATTTGGACCCACTTCGATCCTCATTCGTCAAGGAAAAGGCACACTTTCCAAAGTTTAATATATAATAAAAAGGATCTGACTATACTACCCGAATTTTTTACCAAATTTTTTACCGAATCGCCACATGGCGGCCCCCTATTGGGGGGGGGCCTGTGGGTTCAGGCACCCCCAATAGGAAGCCGCCATGTGGCGATTCGATAAAAAATTCGGTAACCCATTAGGGTGAAGTAGAATAATCCTAATAAAAATTATTAATATATTTTCTAATAATTTGAATTTTTAAATAAATCTATTTAGATCGTATTCGAGAACATAAAATACAAATAGAAAAAAAAAAATCTCATACCTAGTAACTCATATTTGTGAATGACTCGATTTAATTCAACGTGCTATGAGAACAATTAGCGAGCAAATACCCATGTTTCTAAGGGCCTGTTTGTGCCCGATTTTAATTTAAGTCAAAGTTAAACAATCAATATCAACCACATCTTTCATATGTCTCACATTTTTTCAACCACACATTTCAAAAACATATATCACAATCAATTGAAAATCTGATTTTAATATACCCCAAACACCCTCTAACTAACTTTTAAATGAGGTGAAGATAATAAAAAACAAATTTTAATAGGGTTTTTGGGACCCCTATAATTGAAATCAATACATTAAACCTTATGTATTTCTAGCAAGAGTAATGTTATTCATCTCTAGTGGGGTTGCAAACACAGTTTATGTGGTATCATTTAACCTATCACTTAACGCACATAGACTGTGTTTGTAATTCCAGTGGGGATGAATAACATTACTCTTCCAGCAAATACCCTGACAGAGGATTCCATAATTATTGAGTATTATGTAGGAATGTCAAAATAACTCAATCCTATCACACCCCTCCCAGAAATCCTCGATAAAGCGAGAATTAATGTAGAGGGATTTCCCGTTCCATTGTCATTCCTAAACTGTTGTTCAGGCCATTGCGATTTACCAAACAAAACTTTGGCATGCGTTAAGCAGCGATAATGTAAGTGGGGACAATATTGAACCACAAGGATTTTTTGTTTACAAGCCACTTTTTGCAGCCTTTGGAAGGATCATTGATTTATGTACTGGGGACTGTCACGTTCGCAGCTGTCAGTGGCTAATTCCAAGCTATATGAAGAATATATACGTTAATACATATATAAAGATATAATATATACTGTATATATATATGTGGAGTGTGAGTTTGTGTATCCTCATTCACTCTCAACTTGAGACAAAAGATGGGGCTTAGGGTATTTCTATTTCTTTCAATGGTGTTGAGCCCTTACTTGATTTGGGGGATAATTGGCGACAATACGAAGGATGAGAAGAGTGTTCAATTTAAACCTGAAATTTCCTTGAGGAAACTTTCGCAAGAATTGAGGAGTAATGTTGCAAACACAACTTCACCAAATGAAGAGGTCGTGGACAGTAAAACTGCCATGGAGAAGGGGAGTAAAGGAGCTAGCGGAGGCGGAGGCGGAGGCGGTGGCGGAGGTGGTGGTGGTGGGGGAGGCGGAGGCGGAGGCGGAGGGGGAAATGGTAGTGGTAGTGGAGGGGGAGGAGGTGGTGGAGGTGCTGTTGGAAAACGAGGAAGAAGAGGCCATAAGAGAAAACATGCAAGGGGAAATGGCGCAGGAAGAGGTAATGGTGGAGGTGGTGGTGGTGGTGGTGGAGGCCATGGATGGGGTAGTGGAAATGGTGGAGGCGGAGGGGGTGGCGGAGGAGGAGGAGGAGGAGGTAGCGGAGGAGGCGGCGGAGGAGGTGGTGGCAGCGGTGGAGGATGGGGTGGGGGAGGAGGTGGAAACCAAGGTGGCTGTTGGGGTTGGGGATGTGGTGGCCATCCTCCACCGGGGAACTAATTAGACAAAGGGACACGTGGTTAAAGACCTAAAAAATGCATGGTTTTGCATGCAAAGGCTCTCAATATTGAATTGCTTTCACATTCTATACTTCAAAAAAAAAATGATTCTCTCTTTTTTCCAATTCTTAAATAAGATTAAAAGAAAGTTCTTAAATAAGATTTTAATGCTTGTTATGGGGAAGATATGACATTTGGTTGTTGTCATTGGATGCTTGTTTTGTCGTCTTGTACAATACTCTTTCGAGTTTTCACTTTTCATGTAATACATTGTTACCTTTGTTTTTGATTTGTGCACGAAGTTTTACGTATTTGCATATTGTAATGTCACATCTCCCATATGCCTCTAAACTTTCAAATTCTACATTAACGTGACCTTCCATCTGATTGCACACAATTAAATTCATGTGATTCATTAAGTGTGAAAATAAACAAAAGAATATTACGATTCAATTCACTATTAAATTTTGGGTTATGCGAATTGAAAATGTCCCGCCAATAATTAGTTCATGTATCGTTGGATCAAGCTAAAAATCATTTCTTACTTTTTTTTTCCTAACTTGACCAATAACTCATCAACTAGTCTTGAGACTATTCTAAGTAAAGAAAAAACGGAGGGAAAAATTATAAAAGCACCAAATTTAACCATTAAAATATCAATTTTTATGAAAAAAATAAAAATAATTTATATCCCTATTTTCATTTAAATTTAAAAAGAAAAAAGGAAGAAGGAAAGAATAGCAAAACCTTTTATGTGAGTGTTGTATTCTAACAGCTCGAGGTATAGTCAAGGAAATTGAGATACACGCCGAAAGGTTTGAATTCGAGAAGTGCCGTTTGCTTTTGAAAAAAAAAAGACTATTGATAGAAACGCTTGATAATGACGAATTAAATTGTATATTGATACTTGATTATTAGAATAGAAAGTTTCCGTATTTTGTTAATCTTTCGAAATTCTATCTCATGTAGTATAAGACGATAATATTCACTTGAAACAAAAATGAAGTATAAGAAGTTGATGACCACTCTAATTATTTCAATGCTCAACCATTATGTATTGTGTGACTTTCTTATCAGTATATTGGTCTCGTGATTTGAGTTTTATATTACACCATGAACAACACACAATAAGAAAAGTGATACAATTGATTTCCATTGGGGAATAAATGTACAACAGGCTGCATAGACACGGATAACAGAGAAGCAATACCAAGAGGAGTCTCCATTGGGTTTGCACTCCAATTGATTTCCATTTAACCTTGCTAACTAGAGAATGCGCCAAAGCCTATGCCGTCTCCTGGTGTGGGCAAAAAAATTGAAAAATTGATCAAATCGATCGAACCAAAGCGAGTCAGGTTGGTTTGAACCAAAATGTAGGTTTGGATAGGTTAATTTTAGCCATTATAAAGTTTGGTTGGGTTGGTTTCGGTTTAAGCAACCAACCCGTCAATTAACCGATTCAACCAACACACACGTGTGTGCGTGCGCGCGCGCATAAAAAGACAAAAATTTTAACCCAAATAGATAGGCAATTTTTATTTTTTATTTTTTAACTCGCACCATTATCCAAACCAATTAACTAAACAAAACCGATACAAACCGATCTGGTTTTGTTTGGTTCGGATTCAATGATTGGATTGAATCGGTTTGGGTTGAAATTTACCCAAACCGACAAAGTCGATTTCAATTTCAATTTCGAGTTGGACTCAAAACCAACTCAACCCGGACCATGTCCAAGTCCCGTCTCCATAATTTCTGATTATTTATACCAAAAAATATAAAAATATGACTTTTTCCCATATAACTAGTTCAAAGTGATTCCAAATCCATATTTGTTAATATATATTTTGTTATTATGTGAGTTGTTTATCCACCTAAAGATTAACATCCATTAATTTGTCTATAGCAAAATACTATTTTAAGATGTAAATTTCAAAATCATTTTCAAATAACTTTATATTTTTAATGAGCATATTTTACATTGGACTCGAATGATTCTATTTACGATAGTTCAGTTTCGAATTTGATATTGGATCCAAATGATTCCATTTACGAAATATCGAAGCGTAATTGATGATTTTGGTATTAAATTACTCAGACCGATCAACATAACATGAACTAGTTTTTAAAGAGGACTTTTGAATTTTGAGATTGTAGTACATTGTCAGTTTTTTGTATTATATAATATAATTCACTACTTTCATCAATATATGATCTCAACTTGCTAATGAAACAAGCCTAAGTCGACAACGGCAAACATCAATTTATAAATTATACACTTTTGACTTATAATTTTAATGAGACATTAATAATCATAGTTAAGGTTACAATAATAGACGGATATTTGGCCAGAGAATATTATTTATGGGTCAGAGAGCATAAGGAACTAACACGTGGCATGCTACACATGGTTATGAATTTTGTATAATGCTGATTAATTTGTCATATTACATCCAATTATTTATAAGAAGTACCGCCACTTGTGTCAAAAAGGTTGCACATTGATCCACCGCTGACAATGACTTCTACAATGAGCATGTACCATTTTTTATACAAATATTTTTAATAGCAAATTTTGAAAGTGCTTTGAAGTAGTGATGGCAATGGATCGAAATCGGTATCCACCTCGTTTATAACGAGTCTAGCAGAAGTTCGGTTCGTTACTTTGTGGGCGAACTCGGCTCGACCCATGAGCTCGTGGGCCGAGTCGAGCCGAGCCGAGCTTCAGCTCACGAGCTCGTCAGACTTTTTTTTTGCTCGCCAAAAAACTCGACTTGGCTCGACTCGACTCGACTAGCCTAGCCTAGCAAGCCGCCGCTCGACTCGGGTTTGGGCTCGTCTTTGACGAGTCCAAGCGACTGACGAACCCTTTTTTTACCAGCCGACGAGTCACTTGGCTCGATTGCCACCTCTACTTTGAAGCACTAATTTTAACTAGGATTTCCCTCTTAGCTGCAAGGTAAGTAGTTGGGTTAGTTTTGAACAACCTTCGAGTTCTAGACTAAAGTATTTTAAAGAGTGTACGCGAAATTTTATGTGTTCTTTTTTCATATAAAGATGTATCAGTTTACTTCTATAGCTTAATTGGAGTATGTGTATTAATGAGATACAAATTTTGAGATAAGTAACTCTACACAACGACTTACCCATATCTAGAATTATTATAATTAGTGATTTTGGATAGCAAGTACTTCTTAATTGTACACATGGTTCATGATAGAATGACAAGTGAGTATAATATTAAAATCAGTATCGAAATATTAATGAATAATTGGAGTGAGATGAATGTTAAGATTACCCGAAGGCTAATTCTAATAAGCCGAGCTAACACACAAGCTTCAATATTAAAATTCAACGAATAAGTGTCATTTTCTAGACGTAAACTCATTGTTTTTATAACTAGGGTTGCAGTGGTATAATGATCACTAATTAATAAACATATAATTTACAAAACTCTTCCATGAATGACAAATTACAAAATATTTGCATCGTTAAAATCTTATCGTAAAAATTCAATGTGACAAAACTTAAAGTTAAGGAAAAAGAGTACAAATGCTCCCCTGATTTCAATAAATGAACATTCTTGTATCAAGTCATTTATGTTTTGTTTGTCAATATCTTCAATATTACAATTGTGGTGAAACATGTTTTGTGTTGTCTTGTAATAACTTTCAAGCAATATCTTTTTCGCAGATGATATTTATCAATCTTTGTTTGTCTGTAGTCACATAATGATATGTTGAAAAATAGATTGTCGTTGTTACTCTCTCAAGAGTCATATACAATTTTTAATATATAAGATTACCATTTTGAGGGTAAATATCTTGTAGGTTATGGAAATCGTTACACAAAGAACTTGCATCGTTAAAATCTAATTAGGAAAAATCCTATAGAAAAAAACCATAATGAAGAGAAATGAGTACATTTTTCTTTTAAGTACGTTATAAAAGTTGTCTAATTAAAAACTTTGCCAGAAAATCCAAATGGACAAAACTTTAGTCAAGAAAAAATAGTATAACGTGTAATTATTTTCCTCACGACATTAATACTTGAATTATATGCTTCATGCATATTAAATCTTTCAGGAATAACATTAATAATCACGCCGCATTAATTGGCTATAATTGCCTTTTAATTTTCATGCATTGTCGAATGACAAGATATAGACTGGTGATTACATTCACCATTATCTTTGCAAAATTTATTATGTTAAGAGTCGTGCATTACATGTTACGATTTTATTTTTCTCATTTATTATTTTTCGTTGTTCACCTTTAAATTTTCGAACAGTAAGTCAGTACATTTCAAGTTTTTCTTGTAAATTCAATTTTATACTAGGATTATATCCTTTTAATTGGTTAATTATTTCTTCGATCGATGTGCTTCAATAAATTTATTTCGATATTCTTGTTATTTATAATATGAAGCGTTACTTTATGTACAAAAATATTGTCGACAACTATTTATTTTCAATTATATTTCTTTCTCATATTGACATAACTTAGTGAGATATCTCAATTTTCAATTATGTTATTTCGATATTCTTGTTATTTATAATATGAAGCGTTACTTTATGTACAAAAATATTGTCAACGACTATTTATTTTCAATTATATTTTTTTCTCATATCGACATAACTTAGTGAGATATCTCAGTTTTCAATATAACATCTTATGGGATTTTACATTTTTTTATGTTATATACTTTCCAGAAGTATAGGCTTGCTAGTTGAATCATCTCCCTTATATGCTCTATTTTCTTTTGAACATTTTTGTGATAGAAACGAATGTATTCACACTTTTATAGATATATCAGATATAATGTTAACGAATTGTCCTCTGAAGACTTCAATTTGAGTTGGAAAATTTAAAGCTGAAGTAAGAGAGATATTATTGATATCTTTGATGTGTAAATGCATTTAAATAAATTATTTTTCAAACTTCTTATTTGGATGATCTAGATAATATAATGATGTATTTGTACATTATTTTCAGATTTTTAATGTTGAGATAATTGTCTAGTAAAATTGTCAATCAGCAAAGCGCGTTATAAAATAAGCTTAGTATAATTCATAAGTTCAAATTACATATTTACTCTTACCATGTTTTACTTTCCATCTCAATGTATTGTGGTGGATCGATTGTACATATATTGCATTATCAAAACAATTACATGAAAATATTAGCATCTAACCAAAAGCCAAATATACCGAGAAAACTTTGATATCAGTATGATACTAATAACATTCCTTAAACAGAAATGAAAAGTACATGTTCTCAGTAGTAATGATTAAGAAATTAATTGGAATGCTTAAATCATTTATTGACATCTCAACTAACACTTATTAAAATGTTGAGATTTAAACACACTAGCATTAACAAGACACATAATCTTGATTCTAAAATTTGAAAATTATGTTCATAATTTAAAACTTGAATAGTAATTTCGCAATTTCAAGTTGTGAACATCATGCAATCATCTAATATATGTATCATATTTATTAGATATAGATAATATATAGACTGTCAACATGATTATGGTGACAGCACCACATCTATCACACTAATTAATTTTCAAGATTAAAGTGATTTAGTCCAACCTTTGGCTAGTGATTATCAATTTATGATACTTGGAACAAACATTATATGTGAATTCAATGGATTGAAGAATGTTATGGTTCTTCAATAAATGTTCATTTGAATTCTCACTTTACATCGTTATTGATCTGATAATAATCTAGCTGGATATGCCATACAAGAAAATGTTAAAGTTATTGAACATATGGTTCAGTACGATGTTTATTTAAATTGTACTAATATTAGTATAATGTACTAATTAAAAAACACTGTTAGAAACTTTGTAAGTTTCTCTTTAATTTTAGTAAAGAACAAATTACTAACAATAGTAAACTTGTATTATCCTACATAATGTATTATTGACTCTTTTGTAGTATCAAAATAATATTCTTATGAAATATTGATAT
>CAIGRQ010216124.1:0-14504 GCA_903798375.1 Fraxinus sp. D2006-0159 | reverse complement strand
TGTTCCTTATTGTAAGTCACTTAAGTATAAGTGCTCCTTGTTTATAAGTCACTTAAGGATTGGTACTCCTTGTTTGTAAGTTACCATTATAGTGCATTTGGCCTTGCTCGTGACGGAGAGTTTGGTAACGAGGACGTAGAACACATTGTGTATCGAAACCCATTAAATCGGCTTGTTATCTTTACATTATCGTACTTTACTTTACATTGCCATTTTATTGTGTTATATTTATACTTGAATTAAGTTATCAAACTTGTGTATTTAATTCTCGTATCATACTTTTACTTTACTTTACATTGTCATTTATATTGTGCTATTTCTAAACTTGAATTAAGTTATCAAACTTGCATATTTAATTCTCGTATCATACATTACATTTATATCTTGTGTATCGAATTGTTTTGAGACTAAGTGTCGAAAAAGTTTCAAAAATCAATTCACCACCCTTTTGGTTAGTTATTCTTGGGTTATCACCTGTCACTAAGCAAGTTTGGGTGAAGAAAATGATCTCAAGAATTGTGAAATAGATCATGGTGCTCTTAAAGGTAAGAGCATTTACATACCTAACTGATTAGGTCGTTTCTCATCATGCTTTTGTTTTATCAGTGTGACATTTATTTATTCATGCATCATATTCATGCATATTTATTTATTTATTTATGTTTATTTTTATGTTTAAATTATTTTCTATGAATGCTGCATTCATGTTTTAAAAGAAAAACAAAAAACATGGAAAATCGAAAAATAAAAAAAAATGATGGAATTTGTTTTTACAGCATGAGATATAATATTCCTGAACTTGTGGTTCTGATCAAGCATGGATTCAATCGATGAGCTGTATCATAGTTTCCATTACCGATTTAGGTTATTTATGGTGTACTTAGTATATGTGTCTTCATGTACCAACTACACTACACACATTATGATATTGTTAGTGGGACTCTACCGCACGTGTGAGATTTGGGATGACTGTCACATGTTAGTAAGGTGACTTTGAACATGGATTGACCTTGTTTATTAGACTTAAGCTCAAATTTATCCCGGTAATAAAAAGCTCAATATCTTATGTTCTTTTTCAAAACCTATTTGACTCGAGTAATTAAGTCCAAGGGGTTTCTCATAACCTGGTGCCTATAGTCAACTGACTTGGGTTAACCGGCCTAAAGCTTGCTACATGGGTCATTTTAGTCTTTTAATGAAGAAGAGTTTGCACCTAGGATATGAAAAATAATTATGAGCTTAAAATATTGAAAGATGTGAAAATAAAATATGCTAAAAATTAGAGGGAGAAAAGAAAATATCTCCACAAAATGAGTTTTTATTTAAATGTCCTAATATGCTTTAAATGGTTTGACTTTCATAAGTAGAGTAATACACTTATGGGAGTGATGATTAGCATGTTGTTTCTCACAAAATTAAGGTTTGGAGTCCTACTTACAAAGGATTAGTGAACTTTACACACATGTGTCACTTATATAATTTACTCCATGTTAACTTAAACTGAGTAAGTGGGAAGGTTTACTGTACATTGATTATACTTATGCATGTTAACGACTACATTCTTGAGTGTTTATAATTGTTAATGTTAAAAGGTTGTTTGTCCCTTCGTCATTTGTGACAAAAAAGAGGAGAGTGAAGTAAAATTTTGATTTTTGATTTAGGAGAGCATTGAATGAAATTGAGATTTGCCATTTTATGTCTGAGTGGTTGTTGGGGAAAGACATAGATACATTTACCTATTGCATCAAAATATTGAGAGTTTGCAGTAAGGGGGAGAATGTGCATTACATCTGTATTGCATAACATTGAGTTTTTGATTTCAAGAAACAGGTATACCAATGAATGTAAAAAGTAGAAGCACTTGAGTAAATTGGGTAGTTTAATTTGATAGGTTGATTTATTTTACTACTTTGACTTAATTTGTATAGTTTTGTCACAAAATGCAAAATGAGGAGATTGTTAGGTTCAATATTATCATTGGCGATTCTGTGAACAAAAATGACTTAATTGAATATGTGTAAAAGTCAAAGAGTGAAGGGCAATTTTGTATAGATGAGTTAGGTTAGAGTTAGAGGTTTAAAATAAGGAAAACATGGCACTGGAATTTCGCTAGCTTCACGCCTGGCCATTACTTGAGCAAAAGAAACATAACCATTGTCGTCCGCTTATCGCCCAGTCCTCGCTTGAGCGATAAGGCTCCCTCGCTCGAGCAACATATGTATGCGGTCAGACCTTATTCGTGATTTTGAAGAGTTTTACACGGCCCATAACACCTAAGGATAAGTGCTCCTTGTTGTAAGTCACTTAAGGATTGATACTCATTCTTTGTAAGTTACCACTACAGTGCATTTGGCCTTACTCGTGATGGATAGCTTGGTAACGGGGACGTAGAACACATTATATACTGAAATTCACTTGTCATCTTTACATTATTCCACTTTACTTTAAATTGCTATTTACATTGTGCTATATCTACTCAAGTGATAATACTTGAATTAANTACTCGTGATGGATAGCTTGGTAACGGGGACGTAGAACACATTATATACTGAAATTCACTTGTCATCTTTACATTATTCCACTTTACTTTAAATTGCTATTTACATTGTGCTATATCTACTCAAGTGATAATACTTGAATTAAGTTATCGAATTTGCATATTTACTTCTCTTATTACACTTTGCATTTATATTTTGTGTATTAAATGGTTTTGAGACTAATCGTCGAAAAAGTTTCAAAAACCAATTCACCTACATCTTAGTTAGTTATTCATAGGTTATCAGGCTAGATAGTATCTACGGTAGCAAATCATGAGTGTTGAAGGAACAACAGATATTGGACTTGCAAGGTTTACAACAGCTAGTGGAACTAGTTTGGAATTGAATTGTAACCCATATTGTCTATAGTGGAGATAACTGACTTGGTCCTGAAAGTTTTACCCAATTGGGTTTCTCCGTCATCAAACTTTGTGTTATTTATTGTTTTCCAAATATTACAACTACGGTAATTCAACATAGGAATAATTGAATTGCATGAATAACCATCTAGAAATTAATTAAAAGTGACTTATTGTTTTAATTAGTGTAATTCCACATGTAAGGTCAAACTTAGTTAGTAAACTACGTATTGTCAAAGATAATCAAAGAGGCTAACTAGACATGGAAGTCAAGCAATTGAGGTCGGAGCACATGGTTCATCTCGTTAGGACGGCTAAAGTTGTTATTTGGAGACACTATCCTAAGTAAAGTGTAAGAATGTTCCTTGTGTATTAGCACTACCATTGCAACCAATCAAAGAAAGAAAGTTGCTAGCTCCAACGTCAGCACCATCATGCCCATCAACTACAAAGAAGTAATGATTGCCTAGATTTCAAGTTATGACCTAGATGTCATGAGAGTGTGACCTTGTCGAACTCCTTGACCAATGAAATCTATTTAAATGGGCCCACAACACACATCTCAAGGATGGACAACATAGCTTGACAAAATGGAGGACAAGAGGCCTACATAATAGGGCAAAAGTCTACGGAGAAGAGACGAGCTAAGCAAATCCTTTGTAATACACACGAGCACATTTAAATAAAATCACTTGCTTTTCTTTACAATATTCCAGCTATTAAACATTATTGTTCCACCAATTTTTTTTTAAGTTGATTTGAAATTGACACATCAACTTTAGCCCTTTATAATTTGGTGTTGTTTGAAGGGCCTTTGTTAGAACGGCTACATTTTCAATCTCAAAAAATGTCCAAATTCAACTTACAACCCGAAAATTCCTATCAAAATGAGTCACAACAGTGTATGGAGAAAATAATTTGTCATGTGGGCCTGCATATGTGATTAAAAATGTGTATAAAGGCTATCTTAAAGTTAATCCCAAAATTAAAATGATCTAATAAATAATTAAGTGATTGAGTTTGTACATCTAAATAAAGTGTGATCTTTATTATATGTGTAGAGAGTGGATATATTAATGTTGTATTTGACGATGGATCAGTACATATGAAAATATAAATAGGGTTATGTCTCTCAATTCATATGTAATTTCTCATTTTTTTGTGTCATCCCGTCAACACAAGAATACAAAGAAAAAGTATATTGAAGAGGAAGATCCAAACCCCGCATAAAGGAAATCAAGAATCAAGAAGGATTGAAGAGTTCAAGAATCCATAATCAGAATCAAGAAAAAGAATTGAAACATCAAATTGAAGAACAAGATAATCGAGATTAAAGAACAAGAAATCAAGATTTAAAGGATTGTAGGTTTAACCTTCGAGATTCATTATTCAAGTATCAAATTAATGGATCAAAGTATGTTCCGCAATAATTAAGCTTCTTGGTCGTTTGCAATGGAGATTTGGGCAATTCATGAAGTTTTATAAAGTCTAAGTTTCATAAAGTTCAACAAGTAGTATTAGAGCCAATCCATGTTAAACCATTAAGATTAAAGCAAGATTTGTAGGATTGAAATTCATACTTAGTTTTATAATATTTTTAGGATTGAAATTCATACTTAGTTTTATAAAATTTGAGATTTGAATTTCAAACCCTAGATTTCAAAAAATATATATTTTTAGGATTTTTCTGGCATTACAGCGATGTTGCAACGCTTCTTCACAGTTTGAATTTTATTTTTTTAGTTTTAAAAAAAAAAAAAAAGAATTAACAATTCAAATTCAAATTTTGGTATTAAAATTTATTTCGATTATCTAATGTTCTAAATTTATTAGTTGAAACAACATACTGCCAAAATAACCTCTCTTGTCTAAGCTAATTTATTTGAGACATCAAGATGGTTGTGTGTCTATAATTCATGTGAATATTCACCGGCCCATAGGAAGGTAAATGTTTGGTTGATTACATGTATACATGTGGTAATAAATATATGACAATTGTAAAGTTTTTTTGTATGAACAATAAATTGATCCAAATAAGAGTTTATTGTTTGACATAGTTTATTGTTAATATTTAATTACTACATCAAGAATACCATTTACAAGCTAGTATTACCGTCAAAAGACTAAATATCAATGTTGAACTCGATCTCTTATGAGAGGTTTACAATTATTTAAATAAATTAATTGTTTAATGCGGATGATAATGTGAACGTATTTCTCTGGTTTTGTTCTTATTCAGTTAACTCTTCTGCTTCTACAACATCTGCAAACATCAACTCTAATCATGTGCTAAATGGATCCAACTTTAAGGACTTGAAAGAAAATGTTTAGATCGTTTTTGGTTGCATGGATTTAGACGTTATGTTAAGGACTAAACAACTCGCTGCACTTACACATAAAAATTTCCCTAATGAAAAATGGCTTTGATAAGTGGGATTGTTTGAACCGCATGAGTCTTATGATCATAAAGTGTGGTATTCTAGAATCATTCAGTGGCACTATATTCGGTAAGATAACTGCTGTCAATGACTTTATCGATGAAACTGAAAAAACTTTGCAAAAAGCATAAATTCGAAACTAGTACACTCTGGAAAATTTAGTTTCATTAAAGTATAAAGGTAAAGGAAATATTTAGTAGTACATCGTGGATATGTCTCATATTACTTAAAACCCAAAGGCACTAAAGCTTGAACTATCAAGTAATTTGCTCGTGCATTTGGTTTTGATTTCTCTTCCTATACAATACAATCAATTGAAGGCCAGTTATAACTGTCAAAAGAAGAAGTAAACTCTTAATGAGCTCATTTCATACTATGTGCAATTTTCACTAAGGTATAAAGGTAAAAGAAATATTCGAGAGTACATCATGGAGATGTCTCATATTGTTTCAAAATTAAAGGCACTAAAGCTTGAGCTATCCGATGATTTGCTCGTACATTTGGTTTTGATTTCTCTTCCTGCACAATATAATCAATTTAAGGTCAGTTATAACTGTCAAAAGGAGAAGTAGACTCTAAATGAGCTCATCTCATACTGTGTGCAAAAGGAAGAAAGGTTGAAGTAAGAAATGACTGAAAGTGTTCACTTGGCTAGTACCTCTAAGGATAAGTTCAAGAAAAGAAAGAATAACGAAGTTGTACCCGATCCGGCTCAAAAGAAGCAGCAAAAGCTTGAAAATGATGAATCATTTAGCTATTACTTTTGTGGAATCCCAGGACACTTGAAAATGGATTGTACCAAATATCACACTTGATGTGTAAAGAAAGGTATGTTTCTCTCCTTGTTTTGTTCTGAGTATCTAGACATACTTGGTGGATTGATTCTGATGCAAGTATTCATATAAGTATGTCTATTCAGGATTTGTTTAACAATCGAAAACCAATGATGTTGAAAGATTCATCTATGTGGGTGATGGCAAATCAATTGAAGTAGAGGCTATAGAAACTTTTATATTATTAATAAAAACTTGTTTTTATTAAGATTTGAAAGGAATTTTTGCGATACCGTCTTTTAGACGGAATTTGGTTTCTATTTCTTTTTTGGACAAATTCAGTTATTCTTGCTCATTTGAAAATAATAAATTTAGTCTTTTTTCTTGATTCAAATCTTGTGGTTACCGATTCTTAGGGATTTCAATTCGATTCTTCAGCTCGAGCGACCGCGACTCGGCCTAAAAAAAAACTCGAGTTGGCTTGACTCGTTGCTCATGTCCGCCAAGTCAAGGCTCGGGCCAAGACTCATTTTCGGGAAACGACTCGAGCCCAAGCTTGAACTGGCCTATGTGGCTCGACTAGCAATCTCGGTCCGTCTTTGTGATGTGCCATTTTTTGCCTATAATTCTAGTGGCCATTTATTGATCAAAAAAAGAAATAGGGTTGTAACTTTTTTAATCTATAATTAGTATATATTGCATAAAATTTATATTATTAAAAAGAACTTAGAACTTCAAAGATTTTAAAAAAGAAGTCGAGCCAACTCGACTCAGGCCAAAAAAGTCCAAGCCGTTTTTTTCACAGGTCGTGTACAAGTTGTGAGTCTTGGCTCGTGACAAGGCTATGTTCGGCTCGTTTACATGGCTATCAGTTCTTTATCTGGATATATGATAATCTATACTTATTTAATTCGGTTGCCTCTTATAATAAAACCTTGCATGTGAATTCACAAGGTATTAAGTGTAAATTCACCAATGAGAATTTCGCTTCATTATAGCACAAGCGTTTAGGTCACATTTCTCGAAAAAGAATCAAAAAGCTTGTATCAAAAGGAATTCTTGATCCCCTTGATTTTTCAAACTTAAGTGTTTATGTAAATTGTATTAAGGGAAAACAAAAAACATAAGGAGATTAGGTGCCAATAGAACTTCGGACATCTTAAAACTAATTCATACGGATATCTGTAGGTTATTTCCTTCGACTTCTTGGAATGGTCAACGATAATTTATTACGTTCATAGACAATTATTATTGCTATCGCTGCCTGTATCTCATTCATGAAAAATCTCAATCACTAGACATGTTCAAGATTTATAAGGCTGAAGTAGAAAATCAACTCGATAAAAGAATAAAACACTCAAATTTGATCGTAATGGTGATTACTATGGTAAATATGACAGATCGTGTGAATAACATCCAAGGACTTTTGTAAAATTCCTATAAGAATGTGGAATCTTGCATGTGAATTCGGTTGTCTCTTATAATGAAACCTTACATGTGAATTCACGAGGTATTAAATGTAAATTAACAAATGAGAATTTCGCTTCATTATAGTACTAGCATTTATGTCACATTTCTTGATAAAGAATAAAAAAAAGCTTATATCAGAAGAAATTCTTGATCCCCTTGATTTTTTAGAATTAAGAGTTTGTGTGATTGTATTAAGGGGAGATTAGGTGCCAATAGAACTTCGAACATCTTAAAACTAATTCATACGGATATATGTAGGCCATTTCCTTCGACTTCTTGGAATGGTCAACATTAATTTATTATATTCATAGGCAATTATTCTTGATATCGCTACCTATATCTCATTCATGAAAATTCCCAATCAATAGACATGTTCAAGGTTTTATAAGGATGAAGTTGAAAATCAACTCGACAAACGAATAAAACACTCAAATCTGATCGTAATGGTGAATACTATGGCAAATATAACGGGTCACGAGGATAACATCTAGAGACTTTTGCTAAATTTCTAGAAGAATGTGGAATCGTCCCACGATATACCATGTCAGGTTCTCTTAGCATGAATGTTGTTGCTGAAAGACGAAACAGGCTTTTTAAGGATGTGGTAGGGAATATAATTAGTCATTCTAGTTGAGGAAATGCCTTAGAGGCCATCAAAAAAGAAACTGGATTCCAGAACTATTATTTACTATTTTATTGAATACTCTGAGAGGTAAATGGGTTACAAATTTTATTATCCCACTATCAAATCAATTTTCGAAATAGGAAATGACCAGTTCTTTGAGGATGTGGAGTTTGCAAGGGAGATAATGTTGACATATGCTAGACTTCATAATTTGATTATAACAAACAAATTGTTTTTGTTTCTAACAATTGAATTCGAGTCTTTATCGCTATTGTTGCAAAGTTGATCGATTGGGGACAAAAAAGATCATCACCAAAAGACTCGCATTAGATGATCAATAAAAATCAAGATGGAAGCCGAGCATTTACGACAAATCACTTGAGACAAAGAACTTCAATAGCCAAACATCAAAGATATTAGATTCATATGTTTTGGATTCATGTGTAAAAGTAAAATGTTTTAATCCTTAGCAATGAATCATTGAATTGTCAAATGAATGAATTTTTATGCACAAAAAAATTATTTTATAAAGACACTTGTATAAAAATTATTTTTTAAAAGGTAAGTATTTCAAAATCTTTACAATGTCACTTATCTTAAAAAAATAAAGTGAAAATGCCATTTAAAAGTCTATGTTTTTCAAAACAATCAAAAAAGAAAAATTCGAAGAAAAAAAATTCAGGCGGACGTCCAGTTCGTTCAACGATCACTTTTTTAATCGTTTTGATTTTTCACGCACAACGGCTAGTTTGGTTGTCTAGTTCAGGATGCGAACATATGGATTGGTTGTCCGGTTAGTCAAAAGTTTTGACATTTTGACTGCTATAAATATCGTTTCACTTTACTTTCATTATAACACTTTTGGGAGCATTTAAGTGAGATATTCTCGAGCTAAAATATATTGATCTTACATCTTATTTATCTTTATCAAATCATTTACTTTAAAAAACATTTAATTGAATCAACATTTGAAGATCATTATTTCATCAAACAATTTCTCACATAACACTTGAGTTTCATTCATTAATATTCATTAAAGTGTTAGCTTATTTCTCTCTTTATACTTAAATTTGATTATATCATTTATTTATAAAGAATCCCCAAATTGTAAAATCATTTCTCTTTAAATTTGTGAGTCATATTGAGGTCGCGAAAAGCTTAATGTTATGTAAAGATCGACGCTCCTTGTTTGTAAGTCATCAGAAGCATTGTAAGGGTTTTGATTGCACCATAAGTCAATCAAATATAGTGAAAATTTCTAACTCATGATAGAGAGCTTGATAATGGAGGATGTAGATCATTATTTGGATCGAATATCCACAATTACATTGTTTGCACACTCTCTTCCCTTTAACTCATTACTTTCGTATTTGTGCATTTTTGTTTAGTTGACATATTCACTTTCAACATGCTTAAATTTGAATTAATTTTTCGAAAAATATTTTAAATATCAGTTCACCTCACTCTTGGTTAGTTATTCTTGAGCTATCATATAAGGTTAGAGATTTTATCTTTAAGGAGGAATGTATAAATTTCCCTTCTGTTACATTGACAATGATCAGGACCAAGGAAAAATTATTGCTCTAGATCTTATTCAAGAAACAATTTCGAATTAAGACAATATTTGAGAACGTCCTATAAACAATCAAAAGATTGTTCTAGAAGAACAAACTTAACAACCTCAAGAACAAATAACATTAAGGATATCCACTAAAGAAAGGAGAAATGCAATTTCGGACGACTTTATAGTATTTCTCCAAGAACATGAGGATGTCATTAGATAGATGGAAGAAAATCATATCAACTTTCATCAAGTAATGCAAAGGAATAATTCTCAAAAGTGGATTGATGTCATGAATGTGGAGATAATGTCCATGAAAGAAAATGACACTTGAGAACTAATCCTATTGCATGAAGGGATGAAACTCATTGGTTGCAAATGGATAGTTAAAACTAAAAGGGATTTGAAGGGTAATGTGGAAAGATATAAGACTCATCTTGTTACAAAGGGTTTTACTCAAAAAAAAAACATCGATTACAAAGAGACTTTCTTTTCAATTTCAATGAAAGACTTTTTCAAGATTATAATAGTACTTGTGACACATTTTTATCTTAAGTTACATCAAATGGCTGTAAAGACGACGTTTCTCGATGGTGATATTGATGAAATGATATATATGGAGCAACCGGAAAACTTTGTGTTTGGAAACCCAAAGAAAATGGTTTGCGAATTAAAAGAATCCATTTATGGGCTTAAACTGGCTTCCCATAAATGGTATCACAAATCTTATCAAATAATCGTCTCGTTTGGTTTTGAGATGAATGTAGTTGATGATTTGGTAAAGGAGACCTTCAAGTAAAAGCGATGCAGAAAATTCCATATGCTTCCACAGTCGGTAATTAAATGTATGCTTAGGTATGCACACATTCGGATATAGCTTTCATTGTTGGAATGCTAGAGAGATATTTAAGTAACCCTAAGACGGATCATTAGAAAAAAGTAAAGTGAATTATGCAATACTTATAGAGAACAAAAGATTACATGCTTACATACAATAAATTAGACAAATGGGAGATCATTGGTTATTCTGATTTTGATTTTGCAGGATGTCAAAAAGTAGGAGATCCACATAGGTTGTCTTTCTGTTGGATGGAAGAGCTATATCCTAGAAGAGTGTTAAGCAGACACTCATAGCTTTTTCAACCATGGTAATGGAGTTTGTAACATGCTATGAGGCATCCAATCAAGGAATATGGTTGCAAATTTTGTCATTGAGCTAGGAATTCAAGATGGAATTGAAGGACCACTTAAGTTATTTTGTGACAATAAGTTAGCAGTTTTATATTCAAATAACAGTAGGAGTTCAACAAAATCTAAATTTATAGTTATCAAATTTCTAGTTGTTAAAGAAATAGTTCAGAGTAATCAAGTTTCTATAGAACATATTGGGAGAAACTTCATGATAGCAAATCCATTCACTAAAGGGCTACTACCCAAGGTCCTTCATAAGTACACCGTGATCCTTTGAAAACCCGTAAGTGTACGGGATCGTGGTCAAGTAATATAATGATGAATAGAGTGTCGGACCCAGGAGGACTATGTGTTTGACCGAGTTCAAATTAATAGTACCATTAATCAAATAGAAAATGGATTTTGAGTTTTCTATACTAATATCTAAATTATTGATTAAACTATAAAGCAATTTAACTGGTTTGATTTCAAATATGTGAAAGTAGTGCTAAGATGTCGAATATCCATTTTTAATCCATTTTTAGCACAACGAATTAAAGTGACAATTTGTAATAAATCTTGTTGGTCAATGTTCCTAATTTAATTGAAAACCTCTCTCCGTAGTTATCAAATCTATTCCCCTCATGTGACATTTCTATCTCTCGATGAAAAGTGCGAACATGATAAATGCATTAAACGATTTAGAAAACCATGTAAAGCATAAATGTATATCTCTATCTCCTATCGACAATATTTATTATTTTTAGCTAAAAACCTATTATCTCTCTCGATAATAACATATTCCAATAAATCATCTCAATTAGTAGCTAATTAATTGAAAAGTCGGTGAAAACAATAATAAACATCCAAGAAAATAAACATACTAGTCGTCAAAATAATTAATTAATATTAAAAATCCCAAAATAAGGGTTCATCTCATCCTAACAATGTATAAAACTAGCCTAACATTTCGAAATTACAAGAAATCATATTTAAGTGAAAAGATATAACCCCGAATTTTTAATTAATTGAGAAAATGAAGATGAAGTTTGAAATCTTGAATCTCTTCAATGGTTTCTTGATAAATCTTCACTAGCGCCTTTTTTCTTTACCCAAAAATCAAATTTGAATCTTCACTTGATTGAATTCTTGCAAGTCCCCCTCAATTATCTCACAAAACCTATGAATTCTCCTCATTTGATAATAATAATTAATGAAAATTGGAGTATAAGATGCATATGAGAGGTCCCCAATATGTATTCTGTTATTAGGTATTTGTAAGAGTATAAAATTGATTGAAAATCACGTCCAAATTGGTTTTCAAAAAGAGTTCCAATCGAATAAGGAAAGTTTCATTCGCGCGCAGATTTTTTGTCTTTGCACAATAGTTAGTATTTTGACCATAGGTTTCTCTCTCAATATTCGATTGAGACGATTGAAAGTGCGTTGGAAATATAGCTCAAAGGGCTACAATGTTTATAGAATATATTTTTTTAGTTCAGACGTTTACTGTGCCAAATATGGGTCTCAATATTCTACTAAAAATCTGGAATATAACTTGTGCTATTGAAATTTGATTTTGATAATGTTTTTATCATATTTCATTCCTTTTTGAGTTCTAATTCAATCCAATTGTCTCCTAAAAATATTCAAAGTATCTTCTTGTGTCCAAATAAATTATTGAATAATTATAATTTGGTCCTCAAACTTCGAATTTTGTCATTTTTCACCATTTTTCTCTTCTTTCTTTCAATTCCTTGTTCAACCATTGAGTTTTACCTATATAACATAAAATACAATAATTTAGAATATATTTTGTCAGAAGAACTATCAAATATCGTTATTTTAGACCCCGAATGAGTATATAAAATACACTTATCGCATCGCTCACATGCGTGTCGTATATTTTGATCATATGCTAGTTTAGTGTGAGTTTGTAATTTTGAACGTCGTCTTTTTAGACACATAATTTTGTTTGTGCACATTCAAGTTTATTTCAATAATAAAGTATTCAGTTCATTTTTCATTCTATTTAAAGTATTTGGTTTGATCTCATTAAAGTATAATGTATTAAATAATAAGGTATGACTAGTTGAAAATAAATATGTTTGAATCACTTTACATGTAATTTTCATACTATACATCAATACTTGATTTATGTCATTTAATTGTGTTAATATACATTACCATTGAGGGTTTAGTTATGATACTTGTAACGAAGATTGCTTTGATCATATATTGATTTAATCGATGGACGAGATTGTTCAAAAATACTCTTGGTTATGATATCAAAAGTTTTTAGCTCATAAAGTTACACACATTTATATGGAAACATATGTGGCCCAAGTGGGAAATTGTTGGAAAAAATATTATT
Organism: Fraxinus sp. D2006-0159; assembly: GCA_903798375.1. Lineage (NCBI taxonomy): Eukaryota > Viridiplantae > Streptophyta > Magnoliopsida > Lamiales > Oleaceae > Fraxinus > Fraxinus sp. D2006-0159. The sequence continues at coordinate 1,197 of CAIGRQ010216124.1, read as the reverse complement.
TGGTCATATGGGTCTACATATGTGATTAAAAAAGTGTATAAATGCAACCTTAAAGTTAAACCTTAAATTAAAGTGACCTAAAAAAAAAATTTAAGTAATTGAGTTTGGGAATATAAATAAAGTGTGTTCTTGATTATATGTGTAGAGATCGGATCCATTAGGGATGTCTTTGACGATGTGCTGAATACATATAGAAATATAAAGAAGTTTACAGTCTCCAATTCATATGTAATTTATAATTTTTTGTTCATCTCATCAACACAAGAATACAAAAAGAAATCATATTGAAGTGGAATATTTAAAACCCGCATAAAGGAGTTCTAAAACCCGCATAAAGGAGTTCAAGAATCAAGAATAATGATTGAAAAATTCAAGAAACCATAATTAAGAATCAAGAAGAAAGATTAAAGAAATTAAATTGAAGAATAATGCAATCAAAATTTATAGAGATTGCAAATTCAACCTTCAAGGTTCATTATTCAAGTATCAAATGAATGAATCAAGGTATATTCCACATTAATTAATTTCTTTGGTGATTTGACATAGAGATCTCGATAATTTATGAAGTTTTATAAAGTTTATGTAATACTCCAAAATTTTGTGCTCGTTTAATTTGCTCATTTAATTTTTTAGGATAATAATTCAACTTTTCAAAATTTTATATGGCCAAATTATTAGTGATTGCCAAGTTTGCATAGTTGGTCGATTAAAAGTTTACCAAGATTAGTTAATTAGGGGTTTGGCATAAATGTCAAATTTTGCACCTATTTACTATAGACGATCATTTTCTTTATTATCCACTTGGCCGAGAGTGAAGTGTTACCTTTGTAGTGAAGTAATGTTGAAAGAAAGCATGAGGTGGTTAGTGTTTAAACAAGCATGAGGTGTTCAAATTAAGGCATTATGTGATATTAAGTGCATGAATCCATGCATGAAGTATTGAGGATGATTCAAAGCTCACATGGAGGCACAAACTTTAACTTAGTAAATAGTCACCCTTTACACCTTACTTAGTCCATAGGTTTTCCTTGCCTTTAGATAATTAAGAAATGTTTCATGCAAGTGTCTTTTCAACTAGAAAACTACTTGCAAAAAAAAAAAGAAAAAAAGAAAGATAGGTAGTGAGAATACGTGAAAAGGAAAACTAAAGCCTAGTACTCTCACGTACACATAAATTACTCCAAGTTTTAAGGTAAG
>CAIGRQ010216094.1:0-14880 GCA_903798375.1 Fraxinus sp. D2006-0159 | reverse complement strand
ATAGTGGACCATGTTTCCCTTACTCACTTTGGTGCAACCTCCATCCCGCCCCTACCCTATTTACTCAATTAGGCGGGTGATCGGCCGAATCCCACGGGTATCGAGTTGAATGAATTTTTTTAACATCCCTACAAAGAAGGAACTGCAAATCATATTTATTATACTACTCAAATCTTGCACTAGTAACTTGAGGAAACTAAAGAGAAACAAGAAAAGCTTAGAAACTCATGGGGACAAGAAACACATTTATACATTCTGCTCTTAACGAAGAAGTGGGGGTCCTATTTATAAATCAATTTGAGCCACATTAGACAAGTTTTGAAATTTCTATTGAAACAATAGAATCATTTAAGATTAATGAGAATATTTTTTCCTCGACTTTCAGTGGCTGCAACCGTCGGCCACAGAACTCCACCTCGAGCTGCCACCAATTTTTGTCCTCTACATCACTCACCCTAACCAACCTCTCCTTTCGCTCTACAACCACAACCACAACCATGTCACAATCTTTCCATCTTCGTTTAAAGGTATCAATGTTTATTCACACAAATACGAGGAAAAATCATGAATCAAGAGTGATATTTATCAAATTTGTTAAGAACTCACATTCTTTTTAAAAAGGATGATGAATATTTTCTTTGCATTTAATAAAAAACTTAAATTTGAAATTAATTTAAACGGAACGGATAGTGGACCATGTTTCCCATACTCGCTTTGGTGCAACCTCCATCCCGCCCCTACCCTATTTACTCAATTAGGCGGGTGATCGGCCAGAATCCCACGGGTATCGAGTTGAATGAATCTTTTTAACATCCCTACAAATAAGGAACTGCAAATCATACTTATTATACTACTCAAATCTTGCACTAGTAACTTGAGGAAACTAAAGAGAAACAAGAAAAGCTTAGAAACTCATGGGGACAAGAAACACATTTATTTAGAGCCTATTTATAAATCAATTTGAGCCACATTAGACAAGTTTTGAAATTTCTATTGAAACAATAGAATCATTTATGATTAATGAGAATATTTTTTCCTTAGACTTTCAGTGGCTGCAACCGTCGGCCACAGAACTCCACCACCTTGAGCTGCCACCAATTTTTGTCCTCTACATCACTCACCCTAACCAACCTCTCCTTTCGCTCTACAAGCACTGCACAACCACAACCACCACCACAACCATGTCACAATCTTTCCATCTTCGTTTAAAGGTATCAATGTTTATTCACACAAATACGATCTTTTTAGTACTTAGTTCTCACTATATCCATAGACTATAAACCTGTTACCTGTCCTCCATTGCACTTCAAAGAATACTCGAAAATAGTATAAATGAGTTTAGAGACACCAAAGAACCATGCAAAAGACTATAATATTTCATTACATGCTTTTAACTATATCAAGTTTCTACAACGAATCAGAGAAAAATATTGATCGCATCACGATCACGCCCAGTAAAGAATGGTAACATTTCCCAAAAAGAGATGGAAGTATATTTCGGACCTGATCTTATCCACTGTTTCACCTTTTCTAACAAGTAAATTCACCCTCAAATGACAGTGAAGCTACAAAAGATATTGATTTGACTCATGCTTTGTGGCTGCTTAGTTGGTTTCGCCCCAGATGAGAAACCCTCGAAGAAGGAACTAGAGGTGCCTCTTCGTCCACATGTAAATCCAGGGGGGAAGCATTCCAGCTGGTCTTGCCTCCACTGCTATTGTTTATTATGTCATCGGGGACATACAGATCAGATGACTTCTTCTCCATCTTAAGGTCCTGTGAAAATTGAATAGAGAAGCAGAATTAGAAAATATATGCGTGTTTTACTGGGAAGCAAAACATGTTGTGCATCAAAAGAGATTCGTGAATCTAACGGAATTTAGCAGAAACAGGTTATACAATCTTCACGAAGACATATATTCAAATAAAAAATTAAGATATAGATTCAGGAAATGATATTACAAGGCAATGAGAAAACGAATGAAGGAAATGGAAGGAAAAAGGTTTATTTGCATTTGTTTAAATAGCAGAAGGAAAAGAAGAGGGAACAAAATATTATTCTTAAAATAGAGATTAAAAAAAGAATGAAACAAACTTCGACGTTTCTTCTCTTTCATCCCCTGCCTCCTATTCGTTCACTCGACTAAGCCAAACACGCGAACTTTATATCGGAAGTCAATTTTTGCGTCCTCAAGTAGTTTTGTTATCTTCAAGACCTTTATGAGCTACTCAATATGGATTACAATGATGGAAGAAGATTAATGTCTGCCAGGCAAGTGTGGTCGTTGTGCCATTGAAATTTTGAAAGTTGTCTTCTAACCTCTAATCTGTATTTTAAAGTTTTAGCCACCCTCTACTTAGCAATAGCATAAAAATTTGGAAATTTCCATCATCTCCTACTCCCCTTCCCCGCATTGCCCCTACTTCAACAGAAGCATAATAGTGGATTGTTTTTGGCCTCTGATCAGCAAGGCTGATAGCCTATTTTCTTGTCATTTGGTCATCTTCAAGTTTTTTCATTGTTAATTTATTGTGTGATAAATTTTATTTATCCATTCCACCTATTTGTTTCACTATCAGATTTTGTAGTTTGAATCTCAAACTCAAAAGTACAAAATACATTTTAATTAAATATTTATAAATTGTAGCTCAGGCAAGTTTTCAGATTATGGCTATCAGCAACACAAACAAACATTGTGAATGATACCATGCAATGATAATTCTGGAAACATACTGGTGCTTTTCAAAATTACAGGGTTGAATCGAAAATCTTCCTCGTAAAAAAATCATAAACTGAGGATGCAATATGGGAGTTAAAGAAAATTCATTTCGATGTTTAACGAGACCATCATGACACTTGAATGAACCAAGCTTGAATTTAATATTACACGCATAGAATGCATGATTATAGGTAGAAGATGAGGTCTACATATTGAAATTCAGACAATTCTAAGAGTTTAATTAGGGGTACAGAGAACATAGAGAAAAATTAGAGTAAAATGGTTCATAAGCAAGAATGTTTACCTTCGCTACTCGATCTGCGATACTCTCTACAGAAGTCTGTGATAAATGGACATCCCTGAGCTTCAAGTAGTTGTACATGACAACACCACACAAGGCTGTGCAAACAACAATTTATTTAATATATCTTCAAGGCAATTAGTTTGAACAATGCCTTTGCTTATGTTTCCTATTTAGTTACTAACCAGTTAGTTTTCAAAGTCAACCATTAATTTTAATGACACACTTCGTGAGACCCACAATATACCCTCTTATCCACCAATCATTTCTACCGACTCATAATTTTAGCAACTAAAAAGGAAACCCAAACAAAGGCAACATCAAAGTTAAAATGGAATAAAGAAGTGTACCAATTGCATAGCCAATGATATTTAGATTGGTGATTGTTGATTCAGGAAAAATAACTGTTGAAAGGGCAATAAGTATCCAGTCTTTTAGGACACCAGCCACACGCATGGTTACTGCACTAGTTCTACCAATCACCGAAAAAATTGAGAAATTCAAAGCCAGGGCGCAAAGTGCATTTGAGAAGAATATCCAATAATTAAATTGGATCTGTGATACTTCCATTTCAGGCTTCTCCAGAAGATACCAAGGAACAAAGAGAAAAACGAAACTGGACATGAAAAGACGAATAACAGCGATGATTAGAAAATTAATCGGCAGGTTAAAGCTACATATCACTTTGCAGATTCACACAGAAGAGAAAACATTTAAAGCATCTCTAATGCAAGGCAAATAAAAAATTTTGAAATATGAAATATATTGCAAACAGAAAGTGAGCTTGCCCATCCAGTTTTAAGTTCAATCAACAAATAACTTAATCAACATGACTTGAACTTTGGTGAAACTTCAGAGTAGGTGCAAGTTGTAAAACAGAGATTGAGTTAAGAATAGCGCAATTAGATGGAATTAAGGAAACTCTTTAAGAAACACTTTTAAAGGCCTTAGGCATCGCCACACGGGGCTGGATGCATCTCACATACCAAATATAGAAATTTAGATGTAGCAAAATTTGTTTTTCTCAGAAATTAAAGTTTATGACATAATAAGTTCCAGAACTATTCTAGAATCCTTGGGAAGTTACATCAATAAAGTAATCAACTAACACATTGATTTTTAGTAGATTTTGATGAAATGTATGGTTGAAAAGTTGTGGAACCCATAAAATATGTGATTAAAATTAATTGTTGATTTTAACTTAGATTAAAATCTAGATTTTAATCGGTACCAAACAGAGGCTAAACTTATATTGTCCAACCCCTTTGACTTCTTACCATGCATCACAGCTAGGTTTTGTTTATATTAAAGCCCTGTTTGGTGGGAATTAAAATTAGCTTTTTAGTAGATTTTGTAGTTGATGAAATGTGTGGTTGAAAAGTTATGGGACCATAAAATATGTGGTTGAAATGAACTGTTGACTTTAACTTAGATTAAAATCTAGATTTTAATCGGTACCAAACAGAGGCTAAACTTATATTGTCCAACCCCTTTGACTTCAACCCTAAACCATAGTTGTAACTACCTTTGTAGAAAATAACAAGACTCAAAAAATAATAGTAAACTTGGGGCAAGGAGACATGTTGAGTACTTGTGACATCAAAATGCAGACTTCTCTGCTGTCTCCAGATATTTACTTCTTGTGTTTTTGGTCAATGCTTAATGTTGATTGTCACTGATTCCTATCAATTTTTTGGGCTGCATGAATTTCCTTGTCCATACGTCCACAAAGAAGATTTATATAAAATGCATTGAAACCCGAAAATATTTCATTTCTTACTCTCTGACTAGTGGCTTTCCATTTCTTACAATTTCCTTAGATGTTGGATCATATGTATATTAGTTTTTAGCTTTGGCCGCTCAATAACAAGGACCAACTGATCTCAATGGGCAAAACTGTTGGGGAAGGGGGTGGGGATGGTGGAGGGAAATGAGATAAAGTCATATAATTGTCAGTAAGATAAAGTGAAACCCCTATTTCTTAATTTTCCTTTTCAAATTGGACAAGTTGCTCTTGACCTAAATATGGTGTACAATGGTCATTCAAATGATGAACAAAATGTTCTGCTCCAGTAAATATTCAAAACCCATTTAAAATTTCCACCCCCCAAAAGCCGACCTATTCCTTCTGAATTGAAAGTCATAAAACAAATGAAAATCACCCATTTTTTCTTTCATCGTGTTTTACTTAAAATGTGTTCTAACATTATAATGTATCCAGTCACTTGACGCCTTCTACATGGACGAAGAATACCTGCAGGGAGCAATGTAATATAAGCTCGTGATAGGATTGAGTGTTAAGCCCTTCTTTTGGAGTAGAACTTGAGTTAAGACCAATCTAAGAGCTTCAGCAAATATTCCTGTAACCTGGTATACTGTACCCACTATGTTGAAGTGGATTTCACCATACGAGGATACAACGACACCAACACTGACCAAGACCATGTTCAAAAATATATCACATCTTAACTTGTCAGTTCCACAAATAACAGCCATGAGAAATGTGGCCACTGGCACTGTGATTCAGTATGAAGCAGGATACATCTTATTAGTTAGTTTCTTGAGGATAGCAATTTAAGCTAAGATGACAGAAAATATATGAACATACTTAGGGCTTTGAGCATCTGGATGAAGGCCACGGATATAAACAAATAAGCAGTATTTCCAAACCTGTATGAGCAAAAAATAATAATTCAATCGAGAGAAATACGCCTTGTGAAAATCTTATGTGACTAGGAAGTCATCAAAGGTTATGTGAAGAAAGCAGAGTAGATGAAGATAATCATCTCCAAACACCAATGTTATAGGAAGCAGACAAGACTGAAGGGTTCAAATTGGTCCAAATTCTAGTCTGGATATTTGTTAAAAAACTGGAATTCAGAACCCGTAAAAATAATCACAGCACCGGTTGGTTTACACCCAAACCAGCCGATTTACCCCAATTTTTTTTTATTTGCCATACTTTTTCTACCACCAGTTTAACCCCATTCAACCCTTGGTCCTTCACCTTTTCTAAGTCAATGTCTAGGCTGAATTTTAGAATATTGCCAAATGCACAAATGCACTTAAAAAAGACGCATATGAAATGAAAATTAGTAGCAAAGCATTTATCTGTTTAAAACATTGTCAAATACTATGATGATCTGATGATAATAACTTCTATTGCAGGTATGACTGGTCTACACACTCATTTGTTTTAATAGATTGCTTGTAATACACTGCAGTTTTGTCCTATAACTGTGTCAATTAAGAACACACCCAAGGAAGGGAAGATTTCTTTCAAAGCAAAAACTTGCTGTACGAATATAGGCCAGTTTGAAACTTAACAACATCGATTCATCCCATGCTCAAAAATCAGTGGAAATAACATCAAATAATGAGTTAAATAACTGTCAAAATTGCCTATTTTTATTTGCAGTAGCATATTAAGGCATCACCAAAGAGAAGATCCATGATGGTTATTTTGAGTAGGAATTTACCTCGTGTTCACAAACAAAAGTAAAGGAGTTTGAGGTGACAATCAAATCAGTTGATCTAAAACCTCAATGTTATCAAATGATCTAAGAACCAATATGCCTTAATGTGATTTTTTTTTTTTTTTGCAAAACCCAAGCAAGATCACCCAATTGACATAACCATGCTTACCAGAGACTTGATGCAAAGAAAGCACTGATAGGAATCACACATGTGGCGTATCTGCAAATTCAGCTAGAAATGGTCATATACAAAATGGTAAATGAAATAAGGGTNTTTTTTTTTTTTTTTGCAAAACCCAAGCAAGATCACCCAATTGACATAACCATGCTTACCAGAGACTTGATGCAAAGAAAGCACTGATAGGAATCACACATGTGGCGTATCTGCAAATTCAGCTAGAAATGGTCATATACAAAATGGTAAATGAAATAAGGGTATGTTTGACCCACATTATTTTGGAAGAATGTATTCTGGAATAGTAAATTGATAGAGAATGTGTGGTTGAAAAAGAAGGAAAAGTTATTGATGTGATGAAAAATATTATTTTATTGAAGAATGTGAGGTTGAAAATGAGTAGAAGAATGAGAATGAAAATTTTAATGTGTATCAAACAGGGGCTAAATAAGAAACGTGGATGCCCATCTCTTACATTTCAAACGTCATCTTGACAGGTGCTACAATCTGCACAAATCATAATAGGTTAACATCAAATCAGCCAAGCATGGTAAGAAATACACCGAAGAGGTAAACATATATTATGGAAGTTTAAATAGATAACTAGCAAAAGGATGCAATTCTTTTTCTATAAGAGAAGTTTTTTGATACTGTACCAAGGGAGCACAACACCGAGCATTTGCAAATCATTTCAATTCAAACGTGACATCTGGAACGAAGAAACTAGAAGGAAAAAACAAACTAAACAAGTAATTATACCCTAAATCCCAGAGGGATGCATCCCAACTGGTCAAATGGTATGACAAGGTATGGTGTGTATCTTGTTGTACTTGTTCATATAGTATAGTATGTGCTAAGAATGTTTTGCATGTATTATCTAGAAGGAAGGATAGAAGCATAAAAATACTAATACTGCACGGGACAGAACAACAACCTGACAATTGTGCATATGTCTGACATGACTCAAGTGGAGATTTTACAATCCCGTGGCCATTAAGCAACATGTAAGAGGAAACAGTTCTAAAAATGGAGCAGGAGAATTTAACACCCGCACCAGACAACTTGGGAGCATATATTAAAACCACAGTGATCAAATCCAAATAATCAGATTAACCCTTGCGGGTCATGGACTTTTCCTATCAATGTGAGATCTCAGCCAAGAATAGTTACATAAACAAATATAGATTGATTTGTAAAGCCTTCGTTTCTCATTCTATAAAATTGTCATACTATATTAACTAGGGTGAATTCAGGCATGATTTTTTCAAAACTATAAAAGCCAATCCACTAATTTCCCTTTCTCTCTTTTCATGAAAGTAATGACTAACTTTCTCTCGCATTTGTCTCAGCTAACACCATTGTAATTAATAATGCAAGGTCACTGGAAAAAACCAACATAAGTTTAAAGCCTTCACTATCAACTTACACCATCACACCACGAGTCAATCTATCAACAAACATCGACGTAATATGACAGAATATGAAAACAGCAAAAGAAGTTCCAAAAATACTATACCTTGAAAACACGGATTAGAAAAAATGCAACCAAGCTCGAAAAGCCCATATGAATCATAGTAAGCGTTATTGGAAATGGGAAATTGAAATATTTTGGCGAGAGAACCCACTGGAATAAGCATAAAGAAACAAATCAGTACGAGCTCTCAAAAATATTAAAGGTACAAATGAACTTATAAATGCACAAGTCATTGGCAAAATGTAATAAAAATACGGGCAAACTATTGCTGAGGACGGAATTTGTGGTTGACTGAAAAGCAAAACAAGAAAGTCATTCTTCTACGAAAAAGAAAGGTCATAACTAATTAATTTTATCTCTCTTTGGGTTACATGAGAATTTGAAAAATGTAGAACTTGTAAGATGTTGGTGAATTACACAATTGACATTGAATAACTCCCTCCCTCCTCCTCTGGCAAGGAATTACATAAAACGAAACGGAAAAAGAGAGGCTAGAGAATCAGCTAGTAAGTTTACATGTCCTTGAGATAACTATTCTTCCTTAATACCTAATTTAAATAAACATGTAAATCATTTAATACCAGGGCCATTTTGCAGGAATTATTTGGACCTAATTTGATGTGTTATTTAGCCCCTGTTTGATGGCCATTATTTTGAAAAAAAATGATGTTTTGAATAATGATTTTTTGGAGAATGTAAGGTTAAAAAGTTAGAAAAATTTTGGGTTTACGTGAAAAATATTTTATTATGAAAATGTGTGGTTGAATATGAGTATGAGAATTAAAGAGTTTTGTTTTAAAAGGAGACAAATAGGGGCATAATTTTCATGATTGTTTATTTTACTTGAGCCAATTTCAAAATGAAGAATATTGCCATCTTGGTGCCCAGTGCCAATGCATTTTGTAATTCATAAATAATAGAAGTGTGCATTTTGTGCACACAGTGATTGTGAAGATGTAGATTAAACACCAAAGCTTGATTCCGTAGCGAAATTCCAAAAGCAACTCTCCACCCTTAAATCTAAAATGATCCAAAATTGGTGAGGGCGAGGCAGTGATATTAATAAGAGATACAAATATGCTGCCAAAATTTATATCAAGCAAAAGCAAGAGAGGTAGAATAGCATCAGAGATTCATCATGGATTTTAATTATACAATACATACCTTGTTGTACAAAATAACTCCTGAGGATAACAATATATAGACCAAAAGATACAAATAGGTCAACAAATGTTGTTTGCTGACCATTGTATCTATTTAGCTTCCCGTAAGCAATCACGCCAGTGAGTTCTAGCTGACCAAACTTCGTCAAGACTGGAGTATTTGAATTTTAGAAGAGTTCTAGACAGAGTTGAGGTATTGTTACTCAACTGTTGCTATTCATTGCTTTGATAGATGATGAACGTGCCATTTTCTTAGCAAACCAGCAGTAGTTGTAACACAAACGGACATCTACTGAACCTGGAAAAGGATGAGAGAATGAGCAAAATACAATGTGAATGCAATTGTTGGGTTTCATGCATGTGATAGCTGGTTTGAACTAACACATCCACGTAATAATGGATCTCTGCATGTCAACAAGCTCTTTGCAAATAAAATGAGAGCAATCAGCAATCAAGTTAGATAGTGACCTCAAACAGGTGTCAGCAGAACTCTGTATTCATCACGAAGGAAGAAGATCTCTTGAAAAGATATTAGATATGAACAAAGGGAAGAAATCAACAGGAGAGAAATAGCGTATCCATCTGCCTATTGGATTTTTGGTGGGGACTGAACGATATTCTGTGTTCTTACATTTGGGCAAGTTTTCTTGCTAAGCTGAGAGTGACAAAATTGTAAGTATTTTCGTGTGGATATTGGACAGCATCCCCTTTGACACAGATGTTAATAATAAAATCTTTACTTATCAAATAACAATTAAGAACTATACATTTATAACACTACTAAAACTAAAACAAGTACTTTTGTCTGTTTTTGAGAGAAAAGAGGAGAAAATGTTTAAATGCACAACACATTCTCTTTCGAACTAACAATATGAAATAATTTTGAATATTAAATCCATTTCTCCTCTTTCCAGCCCTTTTCCTCGCAATTGGCCAGACTAATATCAGCTAAGGATCAGGCTACCAGAACTGTGCTGGTGCAGGGGAAACTTAAGGAGTAAAAGCCTTCGACTCTGTGCAATTCAACCATCAGAAACACAACCCTTCATCCGATTCTTCGACAAATATGCTGGTCCAAGAGTTTTGTTTCTTATGATTCAGTATGGATGTATGTTCAAATGTTTCAAACTTGTCGGTTTTTGATCTATGGCTTAATAGACTAGGACGTCCATTAAGAAAGATTGAAATATTTCAAAATGTAATATTCCAAATATCAATAATATGTCATCTTTTACAAGTACAGTAGTGACGCTAGTAGCAAACCTAGTCTTTCATGCAAGAACAAATAAAGTTCTTTAAAAGAAAGTGGAAGTTCGCCATGTAAGCAGATGCGTTATAATAAATCCATTCTAAGCACAAGATTCACAACTGTGCATGCCTAATTTGAGTTTGGGGGCCTGTTGGAAGCAATGATTAGTGTTTTTATTTATGTACTTAGCAACTTGTAATGGTCAGTTAGATTTGTTAGAGTTGGTTTCAGCCAGTACAGTTATAGTTGGTTACAATATTTAATCCCTCTTCAAACGATGAAATTATTAATCACCTTAACTACAGGTTTCGAAAATTCTTTCCTTACTCTCACAAGTTCCTTCAAAAATTTTAAGAACTTGAACCTTTTCAACAATCCAAGAAACCATGAAGATTAATTGATCAAGGTCGAAACTCTAATAGTGCCTACAAAAATCTGTTTCAACCTAGCGCGTTTCGCTATCACTAATTAGAAAATATATAGCCTAACATTTACTTCCCTACACTTTTGCCAACACTCTCCGCAGCTATCAAATCAGCATGTAAACTTTGCTTTACCGGCCATAAACATATTTAGACACGTGGATGTTGAAGAAATAATCACTATTGGTCTCATAGAGTAACTTTTGGACATCAATTTACGGAAGCGTCCAGTTGAGCTAGTCAGATCAATGTCCTATGTGCCAAACCTCTACCACATTCTTCTCAACCAGATCGTAAAAATATTTCTCAAAACATACATTAGCAGATCTAAAACTATTACATTAAAATTCATATTCAACAACTCATCGTCAACAAATTCAACTTCATAGATTCGAAATCTCAAAATCACATAAAATGAACTAAACACAACCTAAGTGCGAAATTAGCGCCGAAACAAACATAATAAAGAATGAATGGTAACGAACCTGAAAATCAGAAAATGTATGTATAATTCCTACAACACCACAGAAATGTCGATCAAAAATTTTGCCGCTAGTTCTTAATGCAAAAGTTTACAGTCGTGTGTATCATGTGAATTTGATGAGTGGAAGAAAAGAACCTCTTCGGATCTCCAGCTACTGTGCAGTCAATTGAGGGGTGGGTTGGCCTAATAATAATGCGTGTTGAAATGTACGTTTCGGACTCGATCGAATTCCAATTTGGGGAAATTTCATAGAATAAGTTTCACCCCTTTTCAAATGTAAAAATTTAAAATTTCAGATTTTTAAGGTTTAAAATTTTAGATCTTAGATTTTTTTAAATTTTATTTATAAATTAATTAATTAAATATATATTTTATTAATTAAATATATTAATGTCACAATTTCATATAATTGGTCACATATTATTAATTTGTCACATGTCACAAATTATTTTACGATCACAATTAAAAAAATTTATATGTCACCAATTTATTCAACGGTCACAAATGAAAAATTAAAACGTCACAAATTATTTTACGATCACAATTCAAAAATTTTATATGTTACAATTTGTTCATTGGTCACAAATTATAAATTTTATAGGTCACAATTCGAAAATTTTATAAGTCATGTTGATGTCCGACCTTCGAGGTCAATTACATTCAAATTATTATATAAGATGAGTAGGTCCTAACGTGAGGTCGGTTCGATTGTTGACATTCGAGGTCAGTTATTAAGGTCAGATTAGCTATTGTTTTGCTTGCACGAGAAGCTTGTATAGTTTATCGAGATTAAAGGAAACATAACGATTGAAAATCACAGACGAAATATGTAGATATCCAATCAGTTAAATGCACATGTAAAGTTCTGACGCCAGCGCCCACATAATCCATCAATCAAACAACTAAGCTCCATTCTCTAAATAATTCATTAATTACTGGGACCACCTGCAGGATTAACACATAATGACCGACAACCCGAGCTTGGTAGTCAATCTAAACACACCAACAAATGTACTTCCTCAGCTCGGAATCACAGCGACAAGCGTGGAGTGCAAAGTACATATATATTTTCTACTATAAAAAAAAAAAGATGGAAGCCAAAAGGAAGAGAGATTCACGTTACAACTTTCTTTACAATACTTGATCATATTTCAAATATCTCCTAAAAGAGGAGAGAATCATAATTGTTGTAAAGAGAAACATTGTAATCTTTCATCACAAAGAAAAATTTTACTTTTCATTAAGTTGGCTTGACTATTTGTCCATACAAATTTCAACGTCAATAAGTCACAATTTGTTCATCGATCACAAATAAAAAAAATTACACGTCACAACTTAATCATCGGTCACAAATTACAAATATAATAAAACAACTTAGTAGACAGTCACAAATTATCAAATTATCGATCACAAATTAACAATTTTATAGGTCACGCATTATTACTTGATCACAATTTATATTTTTCATTTGTCACATATTGTTTATCGGTCACAAATTAATGAATTTAATGGATACAAACGATCAAATAATCTGTGATCACCACCAAAACTTGTGACCATCACCTCACCACTGCTACCAACAGCATGACAACCGAACCCCCGTCGTCGGAACCACCACCACCACCACCTCCCGGCAACAAACCATCATCTAAAAATACCTACATCACCACGACCACGACTAACCACCCACAACCACCAACAGTAGCACAACCACCAATGTCACATGTACCACCACCACAACCGTCTCCTAAAAAAAATGGATAGTCACTTTAGAAATCATCCTGCGAGCGAAAGGTAGGTAACTTAAAATATACCAAATAAGGGCACATATCTCGCATATGATTGAAATTATTGTTAGTGCGTGATCCACTGCCATTTTATCAAAAGCAGATTTGAACAGGATTTGACTGAACTGCCATTATCCACCAGCATTCATTTTAGCCCATTGCGGGCCACCACGGCTCTGACTACCAAGGCGTCGCAGTGTGGGAAGTACACACCTGTCGCATCTTCTTGGGTAAATGTAATAGGCTCCAAGGTTCTGCCTCTTGAAGATTGACTTACTATATATCTTGCCATGGGTGGACTCCTCGCCTCTCTGATATAATTTCTCTGAGCATTTTTTGATTCACCTCCTATATGGGGTCCTCCGATAATAGTGTTAATTTCTCGAATGGGCTGCTGTTCATTGGAAGCAGCTGAGTCCCTTCTAGGACGCTGCCCGCTCCGGGGCCTTTCCCAATCGTCATTTCTATCATTACGTGGCGAATGTCGTCTCGTTTCACCTCTTCTTGGGAGTTCCTTTGCATATTACCCTGATAGTGGTGATCTCTCGCATTACGTGGGTTGTTGGCAGACTTGTTTGCATTTCTACACTCGCTTGTGTCATGGCCATAGTAGCGATGGAAAACGCAATAAGGCCGCGATTCTTCTTGGGGCCTATTTCTAGGCATCCCGCCCCGCCCTCTATTTCTAGAGGTTGAGGGTCGTCCAGTGTTTTTAGCTGAGTTGTCAATGTTGGGTCCAACATTTTCATAAGCCAAAGTAGGTACTGCATTCAATGGGTAGTGGCCAGTGCCTGTCCCGAGGTAGGGGCCACAGCGTGTCCAGCCGAGTCCATTGTTGGCTCATTATTTGGGAGGTGGGTCCTCTACTGATTTGCCTCTGAGGGGGAGGAAGTCCTTGGGCAGCTCTATTTCGATTGTCAATCTCTACTTTTATCATCTCCACCAATTCGTCATATGTGGAAGGGTTCTTACTTCGGACGTTTCTCCAAAATAATGTGTTCATATTTAGGCCTCCTTTCAGAGCTGAAAGGGCCTCTTTGTCTTGTGACTTGCTCGTAATAAGTTATTTTGTCAGTGAAGCGAGCAAGGTAGCTCTTCAAAGTCTCCCCTGGTGCTTGTCTCATGTCTTGCAAGCGTTGTATTGGAGCTTCTCCCTCTTTTCTTGAGAGATATTGGTTCAGAAATGCTTTCTTCAGGTCTGGCCAGCTGCTTATGCTAAGAAGTGTCAATCTGTTGTACCATACTTCAGCAGCTCCGCCAAGAGTTAAATGGAATGCCCTTCATTTCAAAGCTGGCGAGGTGCTTCTGAGGCTCATCTGTGTTTTATACTTGTTGAGATATTTCTCTGAGTCGCCCTTTCCCTCATATTTGAGAATTTTAGGAGGAACAAAGTTATGAGGCATCAAAAAGGTGCAAAGCTCCTTGGAGAAGGGCGGGTTATCATCATCATCATCCAGTTTATATGACCTGCAGGTTCATCCGAATCATTCTCATCTGTTATTGGGCGAGGTAGACGTTGAGCAGTTTCACCCATGTTCCCCCAATCCACCATATTTTGCCTCTCTCGCCTATTTCTAGGTAGATGGGCTTGAGTTTGGCTTTGCATACGCTCCTACTGGCGAGCCGCTT
>CAIGRQ010216054.1:0-10002 GCA_903798375.1 Fraxinus sp. D2006-0159 | reverse complement strand
TCCAATGTTGGGCTAGGCCTCAATTAAAAAAAAATGGGGGGCCAAAAAATGAGGCCCCCTCCAGTTTTGGGCCTAAGGCGCTGGCCTCATCCGCCTCGGCCCAGAACCGGCCATGTTGGCTGGTGTCGGTGGTCGTGGCTGTCGGGGTTCTCTGCCGATGAGCGAGTTTTTGGCTCTTCCGCGATGGCTGTTGGTGGGTGGTTTGGTGGTGTCTATCCTGGGTTGTCTGGCGCCGGACGGTGGTGGGGACCGGGTGTGTGTTGGCGTTTTTTGCGTTGTTGGGCTGTGTTTGGGTGGTGTATGATTGTTTGTTTTGACGGGTCATTGGTTGTGAAGTCCTGACTTAGCCTGCTCCTTTGAGTGGGGGCGTTTCAATGCTGATTGCATAGTTGGCTGTGGTCGGATCTTTCCGGATTATTTAGTCACAGTAGTTGTCCTTGACTTCGGTTGGTTTCATTGATTGTGTTTGGTTTGAGTCTGTTTTCACTTGTTGTTTAGTCGCTCCTCTCGGCCTTTGGTCCTGTAGAGATTTTGGTTCCTGGTTTCAGCGATTGGGGGGTTTTGGTTTTCTTTGTTTGTGATTTGAACGTTGTAGTGACTAGTGTCTCTGGCATAGGTAGCACTTAATCTCTCTGAGGAGGGCATGGTGTTAGAGGTTTCTCTCCTTGTTACCGTTTGCTATTTCAATGTTTTATGGATCTCCTTTTAAAAAAAAAAAAAAATACTTGTTTGAAGCATTGAGAGAGAAACCGATGATCTGAGCTTCTCTTTAATCGTTGTTGCAGCAATCCACCTTGCAAAGTAGACCTTCCACGTAATTGGTAAAGGGTTAAATTCACTGCACTAGTGGTCCAACTTTGGTGTCATCACACTCAATTTAATTTTATTTCATCGCGACCACTCAACTTTATACATGTGTCATCATGGCCACTCAATTTAATTTTATTTCACCAATGACATCCATTTCATATAACGTTTCACCATGACCACTAAACTTCTTTTCATCATATTCAATAATTTTAAAAAGGGTAAAGTGGTAACTTTACATTATATATATAAAATAAATTTTTTTAAAAAAATTGAAATAAAACTTATTTAAAAAATGTTACTTAAAACAATAAAATAAAATAAGAACTTATTTTTTTTTTTAAAAAAGTTACTTAGAAAAATAAATAAAATAAAAAATTTAAAATAAGATAAAAATTATTTTTAAAAAAATGTTCTTTAAAAAAAATTATTTTAAAATAAACATTTTAAGTTTGTTTTTTATTTTAATTTTAAAAAAAATTATTTTATATATATTATGGAAAGTTACCGTTTTACCCCTTTTTAAATTAATGAAAATGGTAAAAAGAAGTTTAGTGGCCATGAGAAAATGTTATATGAAATTGGATGGTCTTGATGAAATAAAATTAGTGACACTAAATATAAAGTTGAGTGATCATGGTGAAACAAAATCAAGTGGGTGAATATGGTGACACCAAGTATGAAGTTGGGTGGCCACTAGCGAATTTAACCCAATTGGTTAAGCTTAACTAATTTCTGGAGTTCTATAGGCCTTGGGAAAATTACTATACTAGTAGTTACTACTTAACTCTTATTACAATAGTTAGTCCATGTTTGAGTCAAATTATTGTAGAATGAAAATGAAAAATATAGTCATTATTGGGATAAAAAATGTGAATTTAAATGTTGATGTGATGGATATCGATCATATTTTTCATTTTAATGAGATAATAATGTAGATTAAACGGAACCTAATGTACTTGCTTCTTTCAATTCTTTGAACAACGTTTGCATTTAGAAAAAATAATTTATGTTCAAAATTTAATAAGCCACAATGCTTCGTTGGTACGTGCATTATCCTGATATTTTGTTATTTTTAGAACTTCTCATTGCTTATGCGTGTTCCTATTATCTTCAGGAGTCATGAATAGTTTGTTCTCAGTTCACCGTAAAAACTCTACTGTAAGTATTATAATAGAACAAAGCCACTGTGATCTCATTCTTTTAACCCTCCTTAAATGCGATTCACATCTTCTGTACTGATATATTAATTTTTTGACATTCTATTTCGGGAAGTAACTTGTTCATACCACTTCAACGCCATAGCACATAATCACAAGCAAAATAAACAGCCTCATGTCAACATTATCGAAACACTTTACAGGTTAAAAACGGACCTTGCATTGATCCAAAGAGGTGACCGGTAGGGGTGGGCCATGGGTCGGGTCGGGTCGGAATTGGCCCAAAACCGACCCGACCCGATATTCCCGGTTTTTGGGTTTTTCACAAACCGACCCGACCCGCTTCCTACCTCAAACCGACCCAACCCGAATCGGGTCGGGTCGGATCCACAAGAAAACTCAAATTTTTTTTTTTAGCCTTATTTGAGCCTCAATTTCTCGTCTTCTGCTTCTTCGTTTTCTTCCAAATCTGTCATAAAAAGATTTTCATTTTCTCTGAATCTATAAAAATCCTAATCAGGGACAAATTTATGATTGGAATCTGGAAAGAGGGAGAAATATGTGGGTAATTTGTCCAAACTATTGGAAAAAAAAATCTTGGGCTAAATCTTCTACATTGCTGACTACTGGTAATACATGATGATTATAATCTCTCTCGTAAAAACAAAAAAAAAAAAACCAAAGTTGGAGTGACCATTGGATGCCTCTTTTGATTTTATGAAATTGGATCTGAAATTTTTGCCAAGACTAAGCCCCCCGCCAGAAATTTCAAGGCTTCTTCTGCCAAGACTAATAAGATTTAAGTCTACTCCTTTTGCCAAGACTAAGCCCCCGCCAGAAAAACCACCAAGGAGAAGAAGGAAGGCGGCTCCGGAGAAGCCCAAAGCTGAAAAAAAAGAAGCGATCTACTAAGGTTTCAAGGAAATCGACAAGGTCATCTCCAGGTAAGGTGGCTCCGGCGCCCGCGAAGAAACCGACGACTCCTATGAAGGCGGATCCGGCGGCAAGGAAGGCTCGCCAGCGAGGAAGGCTCCGACAGCAAAGAAGACTCCGATTTTGAAAGAGGTGAAGAAATGAAGATGAAGCCATGGTTTTGAAGCAAATGGGTCGGTTTTTAGGCTAAACCGACCCGACCCACTATTATTTTAAATTCATTTTACCCGACCCGACCCGAACTTATCCCTAAACCGACCCAGACCGACCCGAGTACGGGTCGGGTCGTGCCGGTTTTTCGGGTTGCGGTTTTTAAGCCCAACCCTAGTGACCGGTGTGGCGATTTTGCATTCTAATGTACTCAATATCGGATAACTGACCAGCCCGTGTGGCGACCTTGCATTCTAACAATGTTATAGTGCGAAGATAAAACGGACAGAGAGAATAGAAATCTATTGGTAGTTGGACTGACTTCATCTGAATAATACATATTTCATTTATGCACCTTTGAGTTTACTAAATACCTTAGGGCACCAAAAATAAAAAGATGTATTCTTCAGTCTTACCATTTCTAGTCGTGATGGATATGAAATGAAATTATAATGCTATTTACTAGGAAGCAACAGAACATAAATCAAAATTCTGTAAAATTTTCATAGTAGAAAGATCATCGGGCATTCTTGTCAAATTTGAGATAAATTAGAGCTTACACGTTGTAATATAAAACCATATTTTTCAGATCGAAATCATGCATATGGACTATTCCTTTTGTCGACGAAGAAATTCTTTCATTTGGGCATATATTTCTGCTTTCACCACAATACGCATCTTCTTAGAATTTTCCCACAGCAATCCACCATATTCTCGTGCAAAATCACAAGCAGACTCGAAAACATCCTATGAGATAATGAACAAGAATATTATAAGACCAAAACCCATGCATTAGTATCTTCATATAAACAATGCTAGGGGAAGTGCTTACTCTGGATGGAAATTCATCATAAAGATGAGCCGGATCCATCTCCACCCTGTTCAAATCCGATTCCCACAACCTAATCTGGTTTTACATCAAAAATGAAAAATAGTAGCCATTTCTCAATCACTGATACAGTACTAGCCAGAATCATTTCAAAAATTCTGTCACAATGACTTGCTAGTTGGAAAACATAGATGGGAATTTAATTTTCACAATGGAGCTGGAAAGTATAGTGGAAAGAACAAGAAAAACAGGTTAACTTAGATCTGTGATAAAAAGCAATAACCTGGTCAGTAACATTTTCTGGTACTGAGGGTATTCTCTCTGCAACTCGAGGATGTGCGTTCTGCTGGAGAAAAGAAATTATCTGCAATTGCCAAAATTCAATTTCAAGTTTTAAACAATGTAAACTGGTGGTCCACATCTTGAACCCACATAAGGCGCTAAGCAAAACTAAACCCACTATTCACTTACAAGGAGAAACTTAATGAATCAAAATTGAAGATTTAGGTTTCATAGAAAACTGAGTTACAAATCTGAACAAACCAATAAACAACCAATAAACGGCAAAATGAAGAGGTTTCCTTTGCCTCTGAAAGAAAATCACAATTCTTTCTGTTGCAAAATAAGTACTGAACATTTAAGCACTCATCTTTCTATCATGATGAAGAGTAGTGACGAATTTCCAGTGTGCACAGCACAGATCTTGGTTTGCAATTTCTCAATCCTCTCATGATGCAAGAATAAATAGGCAGAAGACATCTGAAAGCTAAACTCATTGTAGCAAAAATACACCATGGTAGAATATGTACAAACCAGGAGTAAAGTTAAAACCAAAGATAGAGCTATATTTGTCGTTAAATGACAACCCAGACAACACTAAAGATACATTAGAAGGCCTAAATAGACGACGAGAACTTGATCCTTGCCTGGTCTGAGGTAATGCCACTTTCAAAAGCTTTATACAAGCTTTCTTTTGTAATTGCACCAACAATGAGGTTAGGAAGCTGGTACTCAATCCTGTAAGTTCAGAATAAATTATTCTTCATCGAAAAAGGAATGATATCCGTAACAGTGATACTTAAATGAAAACAGTCAGCTTAAAAACAAAGACTAATATGGACTTTGTTGCAAGTTTATCCCATAATAAAAAATTACAACATCCCGTACTAGCATACGATCCTACGCAGCCTCCACCCCCAGTCTTTCACAATAACAAATTTCAAAGACCAATAAAACAGCTTCAAATCAATTACTTATAATCATAATACCACTCTTCAGCAACAACATCAGCTGAAACATATCTTTCTTAGAATAATAATAACTAGAAACATTTCCTCATTTCTTTCTCATCTACTCTCCCAAAGCTCAAAAGTTAAATCTAATAACTCGGTCTATCTGATGCAGCAAAAGGTTGAGTTGCAGTTAAGTTTATGAACCACCTATTCTCCTGATGATGCAAAGGACTGATTGACCATCAATTTTAACTAATGAAACAGAACATGTTTGGGTGAGCTTATAAGCGTGCTTACTTTACATATGAGGAGGAGGAAGAGAGAGAAAAGGCATGTGGACATGTAAACATGCTCATAATTGTCTAACATGAGTTTTCAAAAAAAGATGCAGTAAAAAGCCAAAGTTCTGACTACAGTTACTAGTTTAAAGATTGGCTATACTTTTAAGTGCTTATAAGCCTGGTCTCAATGAACGAATATAAAAAATAGACAAGAGTTATAGATCCTAAAAAATGTATGATTAAGAGTGATGTTTGACCTGCTTGAAAGTTTGAATTTTTTTATTTATTTTTGCAAAGATACTCTACCAAGAGAAACAACAAGCAGTTAATACTGACTTAGTGAAATAATCATTTGGTTTCTGAAGCTTTAGTGAGCATAACTCAATAATTATCCAGTATTCAAGCCATTTTAAACCTGTAAATCTGAAAACAATATGTTTGCTATTTTCCTGCTCAAGTAGATTAACAGCTGGTTTCTCTCTATACGGTGTAAAAATTGAATCGCCATCTTGTAGCACAATTTACTAAAGTTCATAAATTTTAGGTCTATTCAGTGTTTCTGGCCTCCAATACCAGTTCTAAGAATAACACCAAAGCTATAGAGTGAAATGTGAATAATGCAAAAAAAGATTTATGCAGATTAACTCAAAAGTTAAAGTAGAAAAAAATCAAGTAAATACACTCAACAAACAAAGAAAATAGCTGAAAGTGCAGATTCCAGAAATCGCAGAGTTTTCAAAATACTAGGTTCATGGAACTTTAGAAACAAAATCAGACTAGATATAGTCAAACTACACCTAATTTTTTTCAATAATAACTAGTTTTTGTTTCATAAAGTTAGAATTGTACAAAATAAGTTGAAACGATTTGCATGGAAAAAGGAGAGAAGGATTTCTGTATTTTACAAGGAATCTACAATTAGGCCAGACCTATAATACAAATGCATTTAGATTTTCAACTACCAAATTAAAAGTAGACAATCCCGACACATTCAGTTCCCACTAAACCAGGAGTGAACAGCTTGCCAAACAATACCTTCATCTCGGGTTGGGATATTTAAATGCATGCATAATATTTAGACAATCAAATGAAGTCTTAAGCACGTCTATTATAAATTTGTCCCAAAAACATCACAATGATTCATAAAGCTCTTGTTTGGCTAAGCTTAGAAAGGGGTAAAGGTCACTTCCAGGTAACTTTTGTATGCCCTTTGGACAACTACTTTTTTACATTTAGGTAAAAATTGATAGATGCTTCGAAAGTAACTCTTCCATTACCGTCATAACATACTACTTACTCATTTTCAACTTTAAATAATAAAAAAACCATTTATTTTAAACCATGCTTACTGACTTATAAGTGACTTTTTAAACTTAGACAAATGTGCTCATTTATATCTTTAGTCAAATACTGGATGCAGTATTCAATTACACCAGGAATATGCACAACATATTCATCGACATACAGGCAGGATTTTTGAGTCATCCTTCTTCCTTAAGAGGAAAAACACCTTCAGTTGGCACACATGCTTTGTTGAAGCAAGCGAAAGGCATACCTTGAGAAGAGCCGCAAGATCTCGCAGTGTAATTTAGATGTTGAATATGCATACATCCTGAAGTTCGTTTCCACAACAACAAATCCCTGATGACATGGAACCGCAACCGAAAGGGAAAAGAGGACATCATTTACAAAACAGTTTCTTCTCCATGTCCCAAGAGAAGACTAGAATTCAACTAAGCAAACAAACATAAAAACAGTGTTTAAAGTTTCCAACATTTTGACAATGGAATCAAACATTTTTCTCCGCTCAGACAAGCCCAACTATTGCAGGGAACTTGCTAGCTTGACTGCCTCATAAGCAGGCAAATGATTCTATTCAAACTACCTGTTTCCTTGAAGATGAATCAGCTAAGCTAATGGAGAGATTTGTAGCCAACTTGGTGGGTATGAACCAACTCTCTTTCCTGCCCTGAAGCACAATTATCAGTGTTAAATACATAATGAAGGTCGGCAAGAATTATAAAGGTCTAATAAGCAATAGTTTAGAACTGCAATCGAAAATGGCAAAGAGCAGATCCCACCTGCTGGAGCTTGACCAATCCCAAATCTGCAAGATCCTTTATTATGTGGCGCTGGACATCAGTCAAAGTGTTCACATTATATGCCTACAAAAGCAAACATTCAATCAGGATCATGAGAGGGATGAACATCCACTTTTTTGCTTTATTTATTTCTTCATGGCAAGGCTCTCTAAGTTGAATTGCCAAATCTATTGAAAGGATAAAGACAAAAAGCCCTAAAAATGCATCAGAAAGGTGATCTAGAAAAATATAGGCTAATAATTTAAGTATTCCGGGCCTCCCCATGAAACAAAGACTCTATCTACATACGATGCATCTTATAATACAAATTGCACCAGCATAAAAATCTGAATAATACCTCGCCAGTCACATGAAAGCTGAGTTCCAGCAGGAATGCTATAAGATCAGCTGTATCCACACCATGATCCTACACCAAAATGCAAAAATCCAAAACGGATGCATTATAATCCAATAGGTTCACACAGTTTTTCCTCCCACTCCAAGACAAGAACAATAAAAACAATAAGCTATTCATTTATGCCCAATGAATTGGGTGGATACATTAATCCCTTTTCGCAACCCCATTTGGTCCAACATTATATTTACTAAATGATCGATGTAACCAAATTTCTTGCAACCCCATCAGGGCATGTTAATGCTGGTGTACCCCTTCCTGTTCTAGCCTTTATTGCCCAAGTGAATAGAAGCTTCTTTATACATGCATCAACCATCTATTTTCTAATACTGTAATACATGAATAAAAATCATGAAAATGTCGCACAAGGTATATGACAGCACAGGAGTGCTAGAAAGAAACACCTAATACAAAATTCTCAGAATTCAATGTCATGTAAAATTTTCTCTCAACTTCCCCTCCTAATATGCAACCAACACCAACAATAAGTTAAGCCTTATTCCCAATAAACTTTTGAGTACATGGATCCTTAATTGACACTTCTTATTTTTATCCAATGCCACACTCCTGAAAGGTCCCAACAAACAAACCAAACGGGAAAAACATGTATCATGCCAATATACTCAAATCCATAAACTTGCTAACATACGGGCGCAGTCAATTCCAATTTTAGAAGTTAGAACTAGGTTCATACATAAGACTTTTCTGGGTGGAAGGTTAGCATCTGAGATTTTTCCAGGTAGAAGAAAACTTAGATTTATTAGAGTCTAAAAGTTGATGGTTCCAATGGTATTATCAACCAAAACTATTAGAAGAGTAGAAAACCAATGATAAAAAATGAATGAAGGATACCTCAGAGTTACTTATATATTCTCTGATAATGTACCAAAGTTGTGCACTTGTATCCATCAGCTGTTACAGACACTTGTCAGTATGCTTTACGAAGAAACAAATTTTTAACTACATTACATTTGCACTCGTACCAAAAACTGGAAGCCACTCTCTGTCAATTTTGGAGGTTCCCTGTCATCTCTGTAAGAAAGCCAATGTTCGTGAATCATTACATGAAAAGACCTGCATAAAAAGTAATGCAAGTATTAGAATTACCTTTGGTTAAGAAGGCAGCGTTGGAACACTTTCATCATTGAAGAGCTGATATTTGTTGATTTTTCAGCTTCAGCCGAGTTTATAAGATGCAGCAAGAAGCACTGATTGCCACAGTTTGCAAGTTAAAAAAAGAGTGGCCAAACTTTTAATGGAAACTGCAGAGCGACCAAACAAGGAAACTGTATGATATTGACTCATGCTGTAAACAGGCCATCCGCCTTGGTACACATCTAATTAAGCGTTACTAATGTAAATAAAAATAAAATGAAGATGATGAAGAAGATATTTGACTGGTAGCATATCTCCATGTGAGCAAGGTTTATTGATTCTATTACAAAACACTCATGCAAGACGACAGAGACAATTGTAATATATAATGACATTCATACCTCCCATTGTTGAACAGCATATGCATCTAAATCCTCCAAGCTAGGGAGCCTCACAGTGACGTTCAAAGGCATCGGTTCTCTAGGTAATATTCCACTGCAGATTCCAAATATTATAGGCTCAAACATTTATTCCTCAAAACATATAGTTGATAAATGAGTGGACAAAGGCCACAGATGAGAACCTAAACCTTACCCATGCAATATGTGCTTCTGGAGGTTCAGCTGAAATGTAGGGTTTAATCTGTAAGTAGCCTCTTTTTTCCTGCCACAACAAAAAAAAGGACTCAAGCACTGTTTGAACAAAGTCAAGACATCAATAATGTGACTATAACAATTAAATACATAATGGTAACATGCCTTGCGAAAAGAAACAAAAATCACGAGCACTTGCATTTGCACAGAAAAGGAGAACCTCAAAGTTCTAAGCATCAAACATGGCTACCATACTTCAAGGAATGAGGAACAAGATGAAAGGCAGTCAAATTGTCAACACAAGATAGTCGCTTATTTGTCCAAAGAATTACCTGTTTTGTATAATATTCTTCACGAATTTTTTAAGTAAATCATGTTTAGGACAAACTGTATTCATGCGATCCACAAAGCAAAAAGAATAGCCAG
>CAIGRQ010216048.1:0-10751 GCA_903798375.1 Fraxinus sp. D2006-0159 | reverse complement strand
ATTCAACAAAGAGAGGTTACAGATACCCAACCTTCACATTACAGTACCAGTTTCGGCTCTAACCTATGCAGTAAGGTGTGAAGCTTTCAGAATGTCTTTATCTAAGATACCCCCGAAGTTAGTGACGGAGATTTTAAC
The DNA here is from genome assembly GCA_903798375.1 of Fraxinus sp. D2006-0159. Lineage (NCBI taxonomy): Eukaryota > Viridiplantae > Streptophyta > Magnoliopsida > Lamiales > Oleaceae > Fraxinus > Fraxinus sp. D2006-0159. The sequence continues at coordinate 10,613 of CAIGRQ010216048.1, read as the reverse complement.
TCGAGGAGAAAAGTACATCAACATGGATGAAGCTATGAAAGCTAGCCTAAGCTCTGAAAAGTCCCAACTCAAGAGGCCACATAAATCGAACACGCGACAGGATCATGCTCGAGGCAAGCAGAGGTAGGAAGGACCACCGAGGCCGTTTACCCGTCTGAACACTTCCAAATCTAACATACTGATGGACATCAAGGACATAAAGGATCTTAAATGGCCTCCTAGGATGCGATCTCTCCCGGAGACCAGGGATAAAAGCAAATATTGTGATTTCCATAAGGATCATGGCCATACAACCGAGAAGTGTATCACGCTACAGCGGGAGATCGAGGCGCTAATTAAAAGGGAATTCCTGAAGACATACGTCGGGCATGACAAACGTCCAAGGAATGATTACAACAAAGGAAAGATCTCAGGCTCAGGAGAAGGTAACAAACCAGCGGCTGGCACGATCAATATCATAGTTGGGAGAATAGTATCGGGAGGAGATTCAAATAACGGGCGAAAGCATTATGCTCGGCAGTATGGTCAAGCTCGAAAAACTACTATTTGCAATATAGAGGACATTACCTTTGGATTAAAGGATTTAGAGGGCATAACGTATCCTCATGATGATGCCTTAGTCATATCTGCTATAATAGCCAACTTTGAGGTCAGGAGGATTCTGGTGGATAATGGGAATGCAGCTAACGTATTGTCTCATGATGTTTATGTAAAGATGGGAATTTTTGACAACCAACTTAAGATGGTCAAGACCCCTTTCTAGGGATTCGGGGTGGGACAATCATTTTAGAAGGTATTGTTGACCTTTTCCTGACTTTAGGTACAGACCAGAAGCAGGTAACGAAGATTACACTTTTCCATATAGTTCAAACCTCTGTGGCGTACAATGCCATCCTCGAAAGACCACTACTCAACAAAATCAAGGCTATAGTGTCCACCTTCCACCTTGCTATGAAGTTTCCTACGAATCATGGTGTAGGAATTGTCCGTGGGGATCAAACAACCTCAATGAAGTGTTATGTTACGAGCATTCAAAGTTTGAACACTGATGTCATGCAATTATCAACACCGGAGCTCGAGCTTGAGCACCAGGAAGACTTGCTCTAGTGGAAGATTTGGCGGAGGTCGAGCTCGAGCATGGGAAAAAGGTGACCATAGGTCGGGATCTTGACACCACTCTCAGGGATAAACTCGTCAAGTGTTTATCTCACAACATTTATTTATTTGCATGGAAGGTTGAAGACATGNTATTTATTTGCATGGAAGGTTGAAGACATGCCTGGGATAGATCTGAACATCGTGGTCCATGGACTTAACGTGAGGCCTGGGGCGAAGTCGGTAAAACAGAGAATGAGGCAATTTGCTCTAGAAAGATGGGAGGTAATACGCGATGAGATTAGTAAACTTGTCAACGTGCAATTCATCAGGGAGGTTCAATACCCGGATTGACTAGCCAATGTTGTTCTGGTAAAAAATATGAATGGCAAGTGGAGGGTATGTGTTGACTTCACGCCTTTCGGGTTTATGCCAACACGGCTTCAAACATTTTCAATATATTCAATATCAAGTGAGGGCAAGCCATTGCTTACTTGAGAAGTAGAATTTTGGCGAAAATCACTATCACATCTCACAACCCACTGTTCCATCTTCGACAAATCATCTCCGAATTGACATGCAAAGAGTTGGGTATTAGGCCATTCACTCAGTCTTAGTGTCTCACTAATAACTTGTAAGGGAAAAGAGTTACACAACTTACACTCGTGTGACAACTTGCTCAATTGGTACTAGGATTCAACTTAAGTCTCCCATATGATGGAGGTCTTGGGTTCGAATCCTAGGGACGCGTCAGAAAGTCGTGAGAGGTAAAATGGGTCTAGGCTCTCCCAAAGCGGACAATACGTATGATATGATAACGGCTGCAGCGCAAGGTCGAGTCGTAATAATTGAGGCCTATGTCGATGATATGGTGGTGAAGAGTAAGCAGGTGCATGAACACATCGCCAACCTGGAGGAGGTGTTCTCTGCTATTCGAAAATATAAGATAAGTTAAACCCAACAAAGTGTGCTTTCGGGGTAGCATCAGGGAAGTTCTTGGGATTCATGATCACGTATCAGGGAATTGAGTCAAATCCAGATAAGATACGAGCCCTAGTATCCATGGATCACCTAAAAATAGGAAAGAGGTTCAGAAGTTGACAGGTCGGGTGGCAGCTTTAAACATGTTCATGTCAAGAGCAGCAAATATGTGCTTTCCTTTCTTCAAAGCTCATAGAGGGAATCGGGACTTCAGTTGGAATGAGGAATGTGAAAGAGCTTTCCAGGAGCTCAAACAAACATTGGTAACTCCTCCAGTTCTCACCAAGCCTGAGCTTGGGGACATGTTGTACCTATACCTGGCAGTATCTCAAAACGCGGTTAGCGATGTACTAGTGAGGGAGGTGAAGAAGGCTTAACAACCTATCTACTATGTGAGCAAGGTGTTACTTGACGCAGAGACAAGATATACATTGGCAGAACAGCTTGCCCTTACATTGGTTATGGCGGCTCGAAAATTACGACAATATTTCCAATCACACCCAATTGTGGTACTCACCGACCAGCCCCTCAAACAGATACTTCACAAGCCAGATGTTTTAGGAAGATTGTTGAAGTGGACAATTGAACTTGGTGAATTCAATATAGAGTTCAAGCCTAGACTTTCTATCAAAGGGAAAGACTTGCAGACTTCATCGCAGAGCTCACCCCGAGACCTCGGGGGCTGATGGATATCTTGACCTCCATGGTAGATACATGGGAAATATTTGTGGATGGAGCATCAAACTCCTCGGGCTCAGGTGCTGGGATCATCATTAGTAGCCCGAATAAACAGACAAAAATACAGTGCGCACTCATATTCGAATTTGAAACTACTAATAATGAGGTAGAGTATGAGGCCGTCATCACGGCCCTGGAACTTGCTAAAAACTTGGGAATTGAACACGTCAAACTCTTTAGCGATTCACAGCTGGTGGTTGGGCAGATTGAAGGAACGTTCGAAAGGAAGGAGGAGAAAATGAGCTTATACTGCTTAAAGGTGTATGAACTTCGAAAGTGGTTCAGAGTTGCGAAATTCTGAAAATTACCCGGGCTGATTATGGAAAGTCAGATGCATTGTCCAGGCTCGTGTTTATGGGGATGGATGGACTCGATAAGACAGTCCATATTAAGATAATGATAGAGCCCGACATAGGTTGGGAACTGAGTGTCATGGACATTGACAACGAGTCCTCATGGATGAACTTCCTAATTGAATTCATAACTAATGGAAACCTCTCCGAAGATCCAAAGAAAGCCAGAAGTGTTCGATCTGGAGCACCAAGTACTGCATGATCCAAGGAGTCCTATTCCGCATAAGTTTTACGCTTCCATATCTCAGATGCCTCAGGCCCTCCGAATCAGCACAGGCTCTAGCTGAAGTTCATGAAGGAGCATGTGGGAATCATCAAGGAGCTAGAGCTCAGGCCTTCAAACTCATAAGGTATGGATATTACTGGCCGACCATGAAGAAAAACTCCTCAGAATATGTAAGAAAGTGCGATAAGCGTTAGAGGTTTGGAAACATCATTCATGCTCTTGCTGAAAAGATTACTCCCATACATAGTTCGGCACCTTTCCAACAGTGGGTAGTTGACATCCTTGGGCCCTTCCTACTAGCAAGAGGACAGTTAAAGTTTGTTGTTGTAGCTGTAGATTACTTTACAAAATGGGCAGAGGTGGACTTATCGGACTTCGCACTAGCCCCTCATATGTAGGCTTAGAATACTTAGAGTGCTTATAACCGACAATGGGAGACAATTTGATAATGTACAATTTAAGAATTTTTGCACCAACCTGGGGATAGAGCATCGTCTAACATCAATTTCACATCCTCAGAGCAATGGCCTGGCCGAGGTTTCTAATCGGATCATACTACAAGACCTCTGGACGAGGATTCAAGGTACTCATGGTAATTGGCCCAATGAGTTACCCTCTATATTGTGGACTTATCGGACTTTGCACAAGACAACAACAGGTGAAACCCCATTCATGCTAGCTTTTGGGTTGGAGGCCACCATTCCAATTGAAGTTAGCCTTCCAACATTGAGGCGTTTGGAGCAAAGTATCGGGAAACATACCACTGAACATTTTGACCTCCTAGAGGAAGCACGCGAACAGGCTGCATTGTGAGTGGCCTCTTATCAAAATAGGATGACCAAATATTTCAATATCAAGGTCAGACCCAGAAGATTCAGGGTTGGAGATCTAGTGCTCAGAAGGGTTGAGGCAGCAGGTCATGCCCCTAGTAAACTTGGCCCGCCATGGGAAGGACCTTATGAAGTCATCAGACAAGTCCGAGAAGGAGCATACAGTTTAAGGAATATGTTTGGAAGACCATTACCAAGGCTTTGGAATGCTGACAACCTCAAGATTTATTACAAGAAGTGATCCTCACATTGTGTCTTTAATTTAGTTAAGCTTGCTTTCATTTCTTGGGCTTGCATGCCCTATACAATTTTCTTGTTTATAGTTAGTTTAATTTCTCATTCGGGCTTACATGCCCCGCACATTTTTTACTTTCTTTTACTAGTTCATTCATGAAGGCCTGCGAGCCTATACTTATTCTAGATCATTGGGAAGCTTATATGAAATAACCGTTGGGAACGTCCCAACAAAATTTTTTTCAAGTATTTTTCCTGAAGACCTGTCAAGAGCAGGCACTTCTGAGATATACTACGGGCATGAGCTCAAAAAAGACCTGTCACGAGTAGGCACCTCACGGCATGATGTGAGTGAACACCTCAATACATGCCATGAGCATCCACATCAAAAGACCTGTTACGAACAGGCACCTAGACATGCTACGTGCATGTACCCAAAATACTTGTCTCGAGCAAGCACCTTAAAACTCGCTACAATAGATGCCCGAAAAAGTGCCCGAGCATGGCCATTCGAAAAAGGTCTAAGAAGTCTAGACTAATACTCGAGATCAACACCAAAAATTAAAATCTTCGGGTTCGAGACTTTACCGAAAATATGATTAATGGTATAGTCATCGAGCTCGAAACTACCAAAAACTAATTCATCGTGTAGTCTTTGGGCTCGATACTTTAAAATTAATTGCAAAGTCATTGAGGCTAGCTTGCAAAAACAGATTGATTGAGCCATGATCGAGCTCAATACTTTAAATTAATGAGCTATCATCGAGTTCATTACTAAATATTGGTCATTGAGCTATCCTCGAGCAAATGCCAACAAAATCTATTAATCAAAGCATGATCGAGCTCCATACCTTAATTAATTAAGCTATCGTGGAGCTCAATACTAAAGCTTATTGATCAGGCTGTCGACGAGCTAAAAAACATAAGTAATTACATGGTCCTCGAGTCCAAGACTGCCTAAAAATTAGTCATATGGTCATCGAGAACATTAATCCAATGGTCATCAAAACGAAGACAATTAGTTATCTGTTCATCGTGATCGCTAACTAACTACTCGTCGAGCTTGAGATTTTATTAAACATATAGTGAATTTTGCTATCGTGAAGCTCGAGAGTTATTAACAGGTAGAGAATTATTCTATCGTCGAGCTAAAGACATGATTGAAAAATCAAATTAATTTCGTTATCGTCGAGCTTGGGATTTTAATAATAAATTGCTTGTGATTACATAAGGCTCGAGACCTCGATTATAGGCTCAAATTAATTGCATAGTCGTCGATCTAATTAACAAATAGGTGATCGCGACGAGCACACTCATATACAAGAATAAAGAGGTCGGGCATAACGAAATAGGCACATATCATCAGGCAATATACATAGCAAAAATAAAGAAACATAAAGGCCCCTAAGATCGGGCAATGTACTTGGACAAAAATATAAAAATTTACATCATCAAAAAGCATTGTGCTCGGGGTGGGAAGTCCTAATCTAGGCTATCAGGAGCAAAAGCCTCCTCAGACTCAGATAACTCAAGGGTTTCTACAATTTTAGGCACTGTCTTCAGGTCGTCGGGCTGAACGTTGGGAAAGTTCGCTCGAAGATAAGCTCTGGCTTCTTTGAAAGCGTGGAGATATGCCCCCGAAGCGTACTCAACCTTCAATTTATCGCAATCTTCAGACATCCTGAACTCTTCCCAAGCTCGCACCCTTACCTCAGACAACTTAGCCTCATGCTCTTTGCACATACACTCGAGCTCCAACTTAGCCTCCTTGGCCTCGTCCTTGGCAGCACCAATTTCATCTCGAGCTTTCCTTAGCTTATTCCTCGCTTCATCGCGCTCCTTTAAGATGGCTTCGCGCTCGACCTTCAGGTCGCCTAGCTTTTTATCTCTAAGCTCGATGGCCTCCACAAGCCCGACCATCTTATGGGACTCGTCCGTCCCTTGCAACGAGAGGCCTCGGGCAACACTCAGTGTCTGTAAAAAAGAAAAGAACGAGCTTGTGTGAACGTTGAGATAAATACTTAAGAAAATACCAAACGAGGTATGGACATTTACCTTCAAGGTCAGAAACTCGAGGGCTTTCATCCCCTCGTCGAACCCAATGTCTCCTCGATATTTGGCCACTATGCTCGGTACCAGGTAGCACCTCTCGAAATCCTCAATAACGGAGGCTATAGAGGGTATGCAGTCATCCTCGATACAACCTCGAGGTATGTCGAGGAAGAAGTTCCCTCGGTGATTGAGTCGACTGGTGTACTGGCCTCGGGCTCGGCTCATGTTGCCTGGATTGGGAAAATTCACCAGGCCCCCTTGGTTGTTCCTCTCTTCTCAAGACTCGGGTCTCTTTTTTCCTTTGGTCGATACATTGGCCTGAGGCTAAGGTGCCTTGGCCTTGGCGTTCACGAATTTCCTAAGAGCTGAGGGATTGAAAGACATTCCTGCACAAAAAAGACAACTCATTAGCTCGACCACATCATCAGGAAAGATAACTTGATAATTGAAGGGATAAAGCCCTACCCTCGAGGCCTCTAACATCAGCGAGGTCTAGAACTTTATTCCTGAGAATTTCCTTCATATCGGGCACTAAGGGTTCAAGATCCTCGAGCATTTGCCTATCCTGCTCTAACGACTCAAAGTAAGCCTGACATTTACTGAATTTTGCAGCATCAGGGATACCCCACCTCGACCAGAATGGAAGGTCGGGATCCTGAGCAACTACGTAGAACCATTTATCCTTCCAACCCTTCAATAAGCTTGGCATGCTCGGGACCCTAAAATCCCCTCGAGTTGACAAGTAAAGCACGTGAACTAGGGGCTCGATCCCCAGATACCTACACGCTATAAAGAAGTATATGAGCATCCTCCATGCTTTGGGCACCAACTGACCCGGGCACATGGAGTGCTCGACCAGAAGACTTAGAAAAAAGGGGTGCATTGGCAACCTAAACCCGGCCTTTAGGGTGTCTCTAAAGATGACAAACTCTTTGTCTGGAGCTCAAACCATTCTATCCTCAGGAAAAGGTGACCTAACATCACACCCGGGCATTAACCCATATTTCTGAGCAGCTCCTAAAGCTAGATGTTTTTTGAATCTACAGGGTTCGTCGGGTGATTTGAACTCGACGTTACCTTGATACCTAAGTCGGGCATCTAGGGGGATGGCTACTGGAATCATCGACGTTCCTAAGTTCTCGCTACTACTCAAACTACCAAAACCCCTGTTACCCTCACCACTCGACATCACTCGACAAAAACTTAATAAATTACTTAAAGCCTCGAGGTCTTACCTTAAGACGACTAGAAGACCAAAAGAATGCCTAAGGATTTTGCTCGAGCTCGACCTTGCGGAGAACTTTTACAGCAATGTGAAAAGTGAAAAATGAAAAAGTGAAAGGTGTATTTATAGGGGTTGAAATGGAAGGCCAAGAGTCGCCTCCGAGGTCGTTGGATCTCGCCACGTGTCAAGTATCCAACGACCGCTGTTGATCGCTACATTTATTACGAATGATCAAAGCACGCAAATCAAGAACTCGAGCATTCCACTTACTCATGGCTCATAGATCGAGCTCATCTGCATCCACACCTAACACTCGAGCTTTTAGGTTTTGATGTACGGGGACTTGTGATGTTGGATTATGATGCACCTCGAGCTCGAGGATTGTCAAGAGCCTTCTTTTCATTCTCAAGGAACTTAGTGCTTGTGACATATGAGTCCTCGGGAAGATATCGAGGATCAACAAACATGAAACGCTCGAAAAATCGTTCTGGGTGTCCTCAGGATGTATGAGCTCGGGACCTCTCCATAGCTTGATCCTCGAAGTACTACATGATCAGGCCTTACTAGTCTTCATCCCTGGAGAATTATAACCCCATCCATCCACTTCTACTCAAGAATTCCAGGGTCAGAAGGAGTTTTACCCTAGGAAACACCTCAAATAAGGAAAGTTTGGACTCCTAGTTACAATCCAACAATCACCTCGATAATAACTCCTGAAAATAAGGAAAACAAGCCCTACGATGGGTGAATCACCTCCTAGCCCTATAAATATGAGACTTGGGGATCATTATTGAGGTACGTTTTTCATATATATTCCAGCATATATTTTATTTCCATTTTCTTTCTGACTTAAGCATTGGAAGGGCGACAATGACACACCTTGACTCCTTTGTTTTAGGTACTGGAAGATTTTATTCGTTCTAAGTCGTCAAGCTTGGAATTCAACAGGTGCGATTTTTGGGTAGCATCAATAGGTGCAAAAGAAACTCGACTTGAAGGGCACAAAACTTCTCTCACAATATTTTGACTTTTTTTTTTAGACAAACAAATGTTCTAATAACTTTTATTGCATATTAAGATTTACAAAATGAGACTTTCTTTATGTGTGTTGTGTCGTACATTTGAAGTAGAAAGAATATCTTTCAAACGTTGAAAATTTTAAAAAATAAACTGCGCAACGTAACATGTCTGACACGAACACCAGACTCAAAGTAGGAATATTCATGGTTCATGGACCTCATCTACCCCTTTTGTCCAGACCCGAACTCAAATTTGATTTCCAAATTAAGCCAATTGCATTTTGATAATCGATAACTGGATATTTCTTGAAAAATGTAGTTCATAAGAGTACAATGTAAACTATAACGAGGACATTTCAAGGGGCTAAACGTTACTGTTTCCTTACCAATGCTCATGTTCATTGAACCCAGATAGTTAAAAAAAGAAAAAATCATCGCTAATTGTACTTACTGATTTACTTGTCTCTTATCTTATATTCTAAATATTTTCCTTGATCTTTTATTTGTCTGCACGTTCGTAGTCCTTACTAACAATATCATTTAAATATTTGGTTACTCGTATGATGCAACAATAACTCGATTTATTATCAATAAAAACTATTTGAAAACGACTTGACAGGGAATAAACAGGAAAAATGACAAGCCGTGATTTTTATTGATAATCCTCGTTTTAATAGTTAATAAATGACTATTTACTATTTTGCCATGAAATGAGAGACCTAGTTGAATCTCGTTATAGTATAGTTTTAGGGTTTCTTAAGGTTAATTTGTATTTTTCCATTTTAATCTTTAACTTTCTTTTGCCCTTTTATCATCAACTTTTATTTCTTGATATTGAAATAGTAGCAGTCCCGTCGTCGGCAATTTTTATCATCATACTACACTAGAAAAAGGACAAAATTACCCTAATACATAAAAAAAGGAAAAAAAAAAAAGAAGAAAAAAAACAAAATAAGCCCCGTTTGTCTCCGCTTATTCCAAAACATTGTTTGCTACAGTAAGATTCTCCACCACACATTCACCCAATAAAATATTCTACACACAAACAAATAAAGTTATTTTAAATTTGAACCACACATTCTCCAAAAAAATATTATTAATTACTTCTTCTTCTACAATAATGGGGACAAACACACGCTAAAATTCACCACTCAATTGTTTCAAAAATCATGAACTCATACTATGGTCATAGACTGCTCACCAAACTTTATTCTACTCCATAGTACTCACTCAAATTTAACTCGTTAGAACTCCATCCACCACTCTGAACAATCAGTGTCGTTAATAACTGACGTGGCAGTCAAAATCTGATGTGGTATCTAACATCCATTAAATTTGAACAAAATGGAGCCGTTAACACAGTCAGCATTAAAAAGGAAAAAACTACAAGCCTTTTTTTTTTTGTTGTAAATGGTAAGTTATTGGTGAATGACAATTATATCCTTGTAGCCCTAGATATTATTACCATATGTATCTCTATTCATTCCTTATAATATAGGGATTTGGTTCTCATTATAAATTTTTTTTAATGGTATAATATCCTACGTGTCCATTATTATTCCTTATTTAGTCCTACATTAGGCGATTATTGTGCCAATTTTAATGTTTACCACTATTATTGAATACTCTTTATATCTTTAACCTAATCAAATAATCTTTATGAATTTTAAATTAATAATTTATCATTTTGTTGCTCCTGAAGTAGCACAACATAATAATTAATATTCCAAAAGAATATTACTTGCACTTGAAGAGCATGAATTATAATTTTCAATATTCCAGAATAATATTGACATAGTGTTCTTGAAGAAACAATATTAAAATATAACATACTCCCGAAGTAGCACATGTTTCGAAAAA
>CAIGRQ010216036.1:0-13654 GCA_903798375.1 Fraxinus sp. D2006-0159 | reverse complement strand
GTTGATGAAAATTAAAAATTGTAAAAAGAAAAATGATATAATTGAATGTCAGTTTCACTTCTTTTATTAATTCCAATACAAAATGATAAATATCAATTAAATATTTCACTCCTTATATTATATTAATTCTAAACCAAATGATAAATACTAATCAAATTGGCATTCCAATTATGAGGGTATAGTAGGCATATAGTTAAATATGTAGGGGTAAATTTGATAGTTAAAAGTTTCTCCACCATCCCCACTTTTAATATATTGTAGATAATTGGAACCAAACTCTTCCGTATATTAATGGTATGCATGGCATGGCACATGTCTAACCCGTCACGATTTAATTAATTAATTCTCTTGCAATTGGTAATAAATTATAACCCATATAATTTATCCTTGTTCTTATTTTGAAGCCATCGAATGAACTCAAACAAATTCAATTAATCTTGATTCGATCAAGATAATTTATTAATTTCATTATATTCCACTAAATAAAATAAACTGCACTCTTAGATTAATTGAAATTACTAAAAATTATATGAACAATAGTTATAGGGTAATTATATTCACACCACAATTTTTATTTCTTACGCCACATTTTAATTGTATTTAAGGTTCTTAACCTTTATTCGTTATAGCACTTATGTCCCTTATGATCTTTCAAGTCATTCTATATCGCGAACATATATTTCTCGATGATTTCACTTTTTATTTTTCAAGGCACAGATATCTCACTCCATTGATACCTCAAATAATTTCAAGTTAGTAATTGAAGTTCATTACCGATCAAGATTAAGGTACTACGTACAACAATCAAGTGAAATTAAATTCATGTTATCAATTTTATAGATTAAATGTCACGGATTCACTCCAATACATTTCAAAATGTACACTTAATTTTATTACCAAAAAAAATGAACTTAAATAAAACTGAGGCAATTATCTCAAAATAAAGTGTTCGTCTTTCATTACCGATTACGAGTAATAAACATTAGATCGAATTATAGATCACATTGTACTATGATTATTAACTTGAGCACCAATTTGTGATACCAAGTTGATTAATGAACAAAACACCATTATAAACTAATATTTTATTTTAAATGTCATTCGTCCAAATAAGTTTACTTGACGAGTACACACTTATCCAACAGTGACCTTTATATTCCCAAAATCTTTTTACACTTACACACGAGGTTTATAAGTGGAGGACTTCGGTGGTGACAATTGGTGAGAAAATAATTTGTTTTCCTTTTTCTTTTCTTTAATAATTTTTTTTTTCCTTCTTTCCTTCTTTCTTTCTTTCTTTTTTTAATCTACAGTGGAAATACGAAAATAGCTTGAATAAAAATAGTCGTATGGAGCATGTGACACTTAAATAATATTTTCGACAATTTCCATTTATTGGAAACAATTTGCACCAAAATTGAAATATTGAGATCTAAATGGAAAAAATCAAACTGAAAGATAATGAAAAGTGTAGTTTCTACACTTATTCGAGACCCTAAATGATGATATTTTATTGTCTTTTCGGATAAATTTTACATAATTTATGTTATATTGCATTTTGTAGGTAAAACCTTATGTTTGATGAAGAACTGTAAAAAAAAAAAAAATGCACAATAACAAAACAATGGTAAAATAGTCAAGTTGGGATATCGAGGAAAGAAGAGTGGCGCCCTGACACCACGAAAGCCAACTATCAGAGGCGTGGCGCTGTGGCGTCACAGGGATTTTGGATGCGGCACAGCGGTGTCGCCTGTAGACATAGGTTTTTTTTGGCCCGTTTTGAAGCCCACAAGAAACTTTATATTTATACAACCGTGGACAGGGACATGAATTCGCACTTTTGGGGGGAGCCCACTTTGAAAAAAAAAGCATTAACGAGAGATCGAATAGCAAAATTAAATTCTTTTCTACGTCTTTATTAAAAGAATCCGGTGATTTATTTAAAGACAAATTTTTGTGTTTATTTTACATTATGAGTAACTAATTTGCATATTATGGTAAACAATGTAATCGACTTATGAACATTTATTCTTTTATTCAAGATTTCTATGATTTATTCACATATGTGTTGGTTTTACTATGATTTTAATGCATTGAATTAATTGATCACTAATTTGATGATTATGTGAATCTCTTACGAATTGAGCGTTGAGTTTGAGATTTAGACCATATAGTAAAATTCGATATATTATTATAACGTGTAGAGATACATATACTATCACTAATTTGATGATTATGTGAATCTCTTACGAATTGAGAGATAAGTTTGAGATTTAGATCATATAGTAAAATTCGGTAAATTAGTATAAAGTGTAGAGATACATATACTGATTAATGCGGTCATAAAATGAATTCTTAAAACTAATATTTCGTTTAACTAAGATTGATTCATATAGCGATATGAAATTGAATTAGTTAAATAGGCTCAATTAGAACTTGAGAGATAAATTGAATACAATAGAAGAATTCGATCGAACACTACATTAGATTATGAATCTTGAATTAACAATGAAGGTGATCAATAGATGAAATTGTTTAGCCCTGATATTTATCCTATATTTGAATCTTCAATCAATCGATGTTTGCAAAATTTTTATATTTTCAAGTAGTTAAAAGTAGTTAGAAATAAAATAATCACAACTATCATAATTCTTTACTTGTCTTTANTGTTTGCAAAATTTTGATATTTTCACGTAGTTAAAAAAATTAGATTAAATCCTCAAATTTTTACTACTTGTTACCATATCGTACACTTGTGATATAAAAAACGCAACAAGTTTTTGGCGCCGCTGTTGGGGAGTACGTACTTTTAGTCTTATTTTATCTTTAACAGTTATTTAATTTGCTTATTTTCTTTTATTTACATAAAAAGTGTTCGTTGTATGCCATGTACTCAAGACGACGATTTTGAACCGTTTGACTCGAAAATAGAACGTACTTTCAGATGAAGCCGTAATGAACACAAACAAAAATAGTAACATCAAATGGCTGAGGTTCAAAATATTCATATTCCTATTCAACCAACTGGACAAGTCGTCGCAAGAGTAGCGGTGCCACCGGATCAATAATAGAAGCGAGGAGAAATAAATGAAGGAGACTTGCCAGTTTCAATATTCTTAATGCTCATAGCCTGGCCTGTGCGCTCCAATATTGTTTATCTAGATTTCGGGGTAAATAATTTTCAGATAAGGGTATAGTGGATCAATTTGATGAACAACACTCTCGAATTCACCTCATGAAAATTCGAACACAAATAACTCCTGATTTATCAGAAATTATCAAAACTTCCATGCTACGGGTGTTAATGAAGAAGCTATTAAGTTGTGATTATTTTCATATACACTAAGAGATGCTGCATTGAAGTGGTTAGACACTGAACCTCATGGAAGCATTATTACATGAAAAGAACAAACCAGAAAATTATACAACAAATTCTTTCCACCGACGAAAGTAGCTAAAATTAGATTGGAAATTCAAACTTTCCAACAAAAAGATGAAGAGAACTATCACAAGGCATGGAACAAATTCAAAGAGCTTGATATGAAAGTGTCCAAATCATGGAATCACAATAGATAATCAAGTGTAGTACTTCTTCACCAGACTCTCACTACTGTCAAAATCTTAGGTGAATTCCTCTGCTGGTAGATCGATCATAGGAAAATCAGTATAACAAACCATGGATTTATTTGAGTTAATTGCCACTCGCATTCAATGTTTTCATAAAAAAAAAGTGGTACCACCGAGAGCATCTAGGATGTATAAATTGGATAGCACAACATCTACCAACGCGCAGATAGCAACTTTAACAAAGTAGGTAGAGTTATTGGTGAAATCACAAACGAGAAGAGCACATGCAGTGATGGGTGGTCCATCATGTGAAAACTGTGAAGCTAACCATTTGACAGAAAACTGTATGTCTATGGGCTTTCCTGAGGAATAAGTCAACTTCATTCAGAATGACTCTCGTAATTTTAACTCATATTCACAAACATATAACCCAGGATGGAGATAACACCCGAACTTCAGATGGTCAGATAATCAGCAAAGGAATGGTTTAAAGAATGCCCAGCACGAGAAAAAAAACCAAGTTTGTGGGAGATGTTCAATCAGTATATTCTAAAGATAGATAAGGTGTTCTAACAAATTGGCACAATTTTTTAGAATCAACAGGCATTGATCAAGAAGTTGAAGATACAAATTGGTCCAATAGCTCAATAGCTTGCAGAATGCCCATAAGGGACATTATCAGGCAATACAATGATAAATCCAAATGAGCAAGTGCAAGCTATTACAACTAGAAATGGAGTACACTTGACATAGGTACACATTAAAAGGCCAAACAGAAAAGACAAAGAGATAGAAGTTGAAGAGGCTCATAAAGAAGAAAAAGTCGTACCGATTTTAAAAGAGGTGGAAGAGAGAAAAGAAAAATCTATAGTAAGAGCACCAAGTCCCATCAAAGCTTATGTACTACCAATTCCCTTTCTTCAACGGTTGTAGAAAAAGAAGTTAGATAATCAATTTGCCAAATTTGTGGTGATTTTCAAGAAATTGCACATAAACATCGCTTTTGCAAATGTAATAGCACAAATGTCTAGTTATGCAAAATTTTTGAAAGAAATCCTGTCCAACAAGAGAAAACTAGAAGAACATAAGATCGTCTGCCTGAACGAGGAATACAATGCAATTTACTTAAAAAAGCTACATCCTAAGTTAAAAGGATCCAGGGAGTTTTACTATATTGTGCACTATTGGTTCTAATTATTTTGAGCATTCCATAGGTGATTTAGGTACTAGTGTTAACTTAATGTCACTCTCTATTTATAGGTCTCTTAAATTGGGGAAGTTAAACCTACAACAATCGCATTGTAACTAGCTGATAGGTCTATCAAAGACCAAAGGAAATTATTGAAGATGTGCTAGTCAAGGTTAATAAGTTCATCTTTTCGGTAGATTTCATTATCTTGGACATGGAAGAAGATCCAAATATTCCTCTAATCTTGGGAAAACCCATTTTGGCTACCGCGAGAGCATTTATTGATGCATAGACGGAAAAATGATTCTTCGAGTGGACATTGAGCAGATCATATTCAATGTGTTCAAGGTAATGAAACACCTATTAACTTCAAATACTTGTTGCCAAGTGGATATTCTTGATAAGCTTGTGGTCAATACATTTGATGCAACACATCCAACAATTCTATGTGAGGCAGACAGTGCACAATCAGAGGCAATAAATGCAGAGAGAACAGAATGTACTTTACATTTGGCTGAACAACCAATTGGAAAGAGACATTGGCAATATACGTCTCTTGGTTCCAATCCCACACCACCCGTACCTTCAATGGAGAGGACTCCAACTTTTGAGAAAACCCCTACCATCCTATCTCCGTTATGCATATTTGGGAAACTCTACAAAACTTCCAGTGATCATTGCAAATGAAATGATAGAAGATGATGAAGATAAGTTATTAGAGGTACTCCAGAAGCACAAGACTGCAATTGGATGGACCATAGTCGATATTCAAGGAATCAGTCATACACTTTGTATGCACAAAATTTTAATGGAGTATGAGTCGAAGCCATCCGTGAAAGGTTAGCATGGATTAAATCTAACCTTGAAGAAAACAGTGAGAAAAGAAGTGCTGAAATTGCTCGATACATGAATTATCTACCCCATTTCAAACAGTTCTAGGGTGAGTCTAGTACATGTGGTGCCTAAGAAGGGTGGAATTACAGTAGAGAAAAATGAGTTGATGCCAACACGATTATTAACGAGATGAAAAGTGTGTATAGATTACATGAAACTAAATAATGCCACCAGAAAACATCACTTCCCATTGCCCTTCATTGATCAGATGTTGGAAAGGTTAACAGGTCATTCCCATTATTGCTTTCTAGACGGATATTTAGGGTATATTCAGATAGCCATTTCTCTAGAAAACTAGGAGAAAACAATAATTTCATGTCCATGCGGTACTTTTGCCTTTAGAAGAACGCCTTTTGGTCTATGCAACACACCTGCGACCTTTCAATGATGTATGGTGGCCATATTCTCTGACATAGTGGAAATGTACATCAAGATATTCATGGATGACTTTTTAGTATTTGGAGATTCATTTGATGACTGCTTGGAACGTTTGTCACTCTTGTTATGAAGATGTGAAAAGAAGAATCTGGTGCTCAATTAGGAAAAGTGTCACTTTATGGTGAAAGAGGTGATAGTGTTGGGTCATCGAATTTCTTCACAAGGTATTGAGGTCGACAAAGCAAAGATAATAATGATTGAAAAATTACAGCCACTTACCTCAATCAAAGGGATTAAAAGCTTTTTGGGGACATGCAGTGTTTTACAGATGATTCATCTGGGACTTCTCAAAGATTACAATACCTATGTACAATCTACTGGAGAAGGATGTGTCATTTATCTTTCTGATGAGTGTTTAAATACCTTTAGCACTTTGAATGAAAAATTAACATCTGCATATATTATAGTGGCACCAGATTGGAAACTACCTTTCAAGCTCATGTACGATACCAATGATTCGCAGTGGGAGCAGTGCTAGATCAACAAAAGGGAAAGGCCTTGCATGTCATCTACTATGCCAACAAAACTTTGACAGATGCTCAAATCAACTGCGTAACAATTGGAAAGGAAATGCTAGCGATGGTGTTTACCTTTGACAAATTCCGTTCTTATCTAATTGGTTTAAAGGTGATAGTTTATACAGACCATGTAGTTTAAAGTATTTAATCGAGAAGAAAGATGCTAAACCCAGGTTGATTCGATGAGTTCTATTACTACTAAAGTTCGACATTGAAATTTGTGACAAGAAGGGGATAGAAAACTACGTAGCAGATCACTTATCGAGGCTAGAGCAGTTGAAAGAGTCAAATGATGTAGATATCAACAAAATTCTTCCTGATGAGCAATTATTGCAGTTGGAAAATGCTCATTAGTATGCAGACATTGTTAACTACTTAGCGAACAAGTATGCGGATCTAGATTTTACCTATCAATAGAAGAAACAACTTATCCATGAAGTGAAATTCTATAATTGGGATTATCCAAATTTATATAGAAGAGGGACGACCATATTATCAAGAGATGTGTGCTAGAGGATGAGATGAAACCGATCCTTTCAAGGGTTAATGCTTCAACTTATGGACACTTTGGCCCAATTAAAATAGTAGCAAAGGTGCTTCAAAGAGTTTCTTTTGGCCAACATATTTAAGGACTGCCACAGTTTCTACATATCTTGTGATAAGTATCAAAGAACAGGTAACATATCGGCCTGTCCGAGATGCAACTAAACAACATTTTGGAGGTGGAACTATTTGATGTATGGGAAATTGATTTTATGGGACATTTTCCATCGTCCTATAACAATTGATATATCCTAGTCGCTGTGGTCTACGTCTCTAAATGGGTGGAAGCGAAGGTGTTACCCACCAATGATGCAATGGTAGTGATAGATTTTATAAAGAAAAGTATTTTCAACTACTATGGATCTTGAAGAGCCATCATAAGTGATAGTGGAACTCACTTTCACAATCGAGTATTCCGATGGTGCTTGCTAAATACGAGGTACAACATTGAATAGCCATACCCTATTATCCTCAGATAAGTTGGTAGGTTGAAACTTCTAACAAACAGTTGAAGAGAATTCTGGAACTCATGGTGAATGCATCTTGAAAATATTGGTCCAAAAATTAGACGACTTTGTGGGCCTATTGTTGCACTTACAAGAGTCCGGTTGGAATGTCGTCATACCGAATAGTATTCGACAAAAGTTGCCACCTACTAGTTGAGTTTGAGCACAAAGCATACTAGGCATTGAAGCAGTTGAATATGGACTTAGAAAAGGCTAGAGATCCAAGGGTAATATTGCTTCATGAATTGGAAGAATTCATAAGAGAAGCTTGTGAAAATGCATCCATGAACAAAGAAAAGACGAAGTAGTGGCATGACAAGAATATTGGCAACTAATTTTCAGAGTGGGAGATCAAGTGCTCTTGTATACCTCCAAACTTAAGATGTTCCTAGGAAAATTGAAATCAAGATGATCCGGACCTTTCATGGTATTCCAAGTGTATCCTCATGGTACAGTTGAATTACATGAAAATTGAAATCAAGATGGTCTGGACCTTTTACGGTCTCCCAAGTGTTTTCCTACGGTACAGTTGAATTACACCACCCAAAAAAGGAAAATTTCAAGGTTAATGGACAATGCATCAAACACTACGTAGAAGATTTTGCCACCACTAAAGAAAGCATTGAACTAGCTATCCCAGAATAATTGCGGCACAAAGTCAAGCTAATGACATTGAAGAAACGCTTCTCCGGAGGCAACCCAATATTTCTTCCTTATTATTTATTCTTTTTTTGAATTTTAGGATAGTTCAGTTTATTTTAAATTTATTTGTGACTCATCATCCATACCCCATTTTTCCTTAGATCTTTGATATGTTAGTTGGTTTATTAGATATTAGAGTTAAGTAACACTTGTTTCAGTTAATTGATCTTAATTCTTCATTTGGTTTTTTATAAACATGACGCCGTGGAACATTTAAACCAATATTGACCAAGGAGCCAACGGGAGCAATAGGAAAGCTAGCCATTGGATTACAAGTCATATCAGGGGGAGTCCTTTCTTCACTTTCTTCCCCACTCCTTTATATGCGGATTTATGATTAAAAACATTGAGAACAATATTTAGTTCAAGTTTGGGGTAGAAAACATGAGTTTTCATTTTTATTTTTTATTTTTTTTTTTGTGTTTTTTTGTGTTTTTTTTGTTTTTTTTTCTTTTTTTTTTTTTTTTTTTGCTATTAAGTGATCTTGAAATTAAGATCACTTATGTCCACCAGTAACAACAACCCTTTTACAGAATTCGTAGTGTGTTTGAATGTCGAATTATCACAATTAGATGGAAATGAGGATTACTCTATATGGAAGTAGAAAATGAGAGTCGTTTTAGTTCAGTAAAGGGTTGTAAAAGCCATTAAAGATCCTAAATCTTTTTTTTGCTAAACATAAAGCAAAACCTGATGAAATTGAAGTAATGAATGACATTGTATGCAGTTCCATCATATTGCATTTATTTGGTGATATAGTAAGATGAGTTGATGAAGCCAAAACTGCTAGAACTCTGTAGACTGCACTTGATACTCTATTTCTGACTACAACTCTACCAAATAAAATTTATCTTTTGGAAAAATTGTTTAGTTTCAAAATGGATACTGGAAAGCATTTAGAGTCCAACCCAAGTGATTTTAGTATCATTGTTAAGAACATAATGTCTGAGTCTTACATAGGTGTTAAGAATGCTATAAAATACTCGAGGGATAAGTTGACACAAACAATAGATATAGATGCATTAAGATCTAGAGAGTTGGAAGTTAAGAAAGAATCAAACTCTTACTTTAAAGAAGAGAGTATGTTTGTATGGGAAAGAACACATAAGAGAGAATATAACTTTCAAAATAGAAAGAGTAAGGGAAAGTCAAAAGGGAGATCCAAACCTAAAGATAAGAGTAACAAAAAGTATTATAGGTATGGGAAGCTTGGACACTTTAAGAGAGACTGTTATGAGTGGAAAAAGAAAATGAAGGAACATAATAATGTTGATCTGAGCAATGTTGACGTAGGTCATGTATTAGATAGTATGTATTTCATGACCCTGTCTAATGAAGAAGTCAATAAGGACTAGATACTAGATTCTGGATGTACATTCCACATGTGTCCAATAAAATCCTAATTTTATAACTACAAGGAGATAGAACCTAGAAAGGTATATATGGTGATAATAACTCTCACACTATAGTTGGGATTGGTAAAATTGCCATAAAAATGCATGATGGCATTGTCGGTCAATTAGGAATGTCAGATATTGCCCAAATCTGAAAAGAAATCTCATTTCATTGGGAATTCTTGAAGTTAAAAGACATTTCTTTAAATCTAACAATAATATACTGAAAGTGATGAAAGGATCTTTAGTTGTAATAAAAGAACAAAAAAGGAATGGTTTGTAAAATTCTAATTCTTTCACTGCAACTGAAAATAAATATCAACTTTGGCATAGAAGAACGAGGCCTATTGGAAATAAGGGTTTCAAAATATCTAAGCAATCAAAAATTGCTTGGGAAAGATATAGTTGAACCCCTTGATTTTTATGAGACATGTGCGTTGGGGTAAGTCTAGAGATAGAGTAAAAAACTGTCAAACTCAATACATGCGAGGCCCCGCCCCTTTTAATTTTTAAATTTTTTTAAGAATTCAATAATTTAAATGAAAAACTATATGAAATTTCATTAGTTCTAATAGAAGATGACGAGTAATATTATCTAGAAAATATGACAAACAATAAAAGTCCTTTATCAAATATATTTGAATAATTTAACTTTTAAAAATAAAAAATATTATTGTCTCACTTTAATTAATGAGGGCAATAAAATGAATTATAAAAAGCTTTTAAAAAAAATTAAACGGGTAGTAAATGGGACAAGGTCCCCACCTCGCCTTACGGTTAACGGGGCAGAAAATTACCCGACGGGGCAGGGGAGGTGTCCCCGACGCCGTCCTTCCTTGTTGCCATTCCTAGGTAGGTCTCATGGGTGAGCTTTGAAACAGGGTTACATAGTACAAATAAGCCTTTAGATTATGTTCATTCAGATTTATGGAGACTTGGAAGTCATCATACTTTTGGTGGGAATAAGTACTTTCTGTCCATAGTGGATAATTATTCCAAAAAAAAGAGTCTTGGTTTACCGTTTAAAGGCTAAATTTGAAATATTTCAGAAATTTAGAATCTAGTTAAAAATGGTTGAGAATCAACTGGATAAGAAATTAAAAACTCATGACAATGGACGAGAATTCTAAGTTTGAAAATTTCTACAAACAAAAAGGGATGTTGAGACATAGGACTGTTAAACACACACCCCAACAAGATGGGGTAGCTGAAAGGATGAACATGATCTTAATGAATAAGGTCAAGGCTAGCAAAAAGGTTCTGGGCTGATAAACAGGTCACCATGCGGTTCTGTAGAATTTAAAACTCTACAGGAACTGTGGACTGGAAAACCTCGTAACCTGTCATACATTAGGGTATTTGGATGTGCTGCATATGCACATTAAATTGACGAAAAACTTGATCCAAGAGCTATCATATGTGTTACGTTAGGATATCCTGAAGGGGTACATGTTATGGATTTCAGAGGTTCAAAGCATTAAGATCATTAATAGTAGAAATATGGTATTTAATAAATCTGAGATTCCATGCCTAAAACACAGAATTGAAAAGTCTAAAGAACTTGAAAATGTGGAGAGCCCTCAAACTGAGTTAAAGTTAGCTAACTTCTATTTCCTTCAAATTGGAAATAGGGAACTTGAGACAGAAGTTTCCTAGACAAAAGGGAATGATGTAAATCGTGATGAATGTGAAGAAAATGAACCTCAAATTGAAACTGGACATAAAATACTTACTGATCCTGATACATACCCTTCAATTAGTGATCACCAACTTGTGAGGGATAGGGAAATGAGACAACTAAGACCTAACCATAGATATGAAACACAGAATCTGGCCAACTTTGACCTAGTTTCAGGTGAAGTATTAGAACATTCAGATCCTACTTCATTTGAAGAAGCTAAGAATAGGCTGAAGTCTGAATGCTGGAAAAGGGCAATGGAAGAGGAGATGAAATCCTTACTTGATCATAAAACCTAGAAATTAGTAAAAAGTCCTGATGACCAAAGGATTGTGCAATGAAAATGGATTTTCAAAATGAAGGAAGGTATTAATCCCACTAACCCTTTGAGATACAAAGTCGGGCTTGTCGCCAAAGGTTTTATTGAAATGAAGGGTATTGACTATAATGGGATATTTTCTCCCGTGATTAAGTATAAAACCATAAGATTGATCCATTCTCTAGTTCAATTCAATTGAGAACTTGGACAATTAGATGTCAAGACCCTTTTTTTATGGTGAGTTAAATGAGGACATCTATATGAGTCATCTATAAGGTTTTGAGGTGAAGAAATGTTCTATTTGTATCTGCAAATTGCAAAAATCATTGTATTGACTTGAATAAAGTCCAAGACATTGATACATAAGATTTGACACATAATAAATGTTCTATTTCTATCCATGCTTGTATTACAATTATACTATGAATGGAAGTGAAGCTTACTTGCTATTATATGTAGATGACATGCTCTTAGTAAGCCTTAGCAAAATTGAGATCATAGAACTTAAAAATCTTTTAAAATCAAATTTTGATATGAAGGATTTAAAAAATGCCAAAATCTTGGGGATAGTTATTAACAGGGATAGGACTGCCAACAAATTGACTATAACTCAAAAGACTTATTTGGATAAAGTGATAACTAAGTTTGGCATGAAAGGAGCTAAATCTATAAATGTACCACTTGCACCTCACATGAATCTATCAACTGTACATGCACCTAAAACTAATGATGAGATAAGAAAAATACGAAACATTTCATATGCCAATGCTATCGGCTTTGTTATGTTCTCTATGATCACAAATAGATTTGATTTGGCATATGCCATCAATTTCCTTAGTAGATTCATGTCTAATCCTGGGAAGCCCCATTGGGCTGGAATGAAATGGTTGCTAATATATATAGCCGAAATGTTGGACATATGATTAGGTCTTAGGTCTTTACCACCAGCAAAATCAGAGTCCATATATTCTTTCATCAACACGACTTTATAAAGAAAATAATAACATCAATTTGGGTATATTTTTATGTATGTATGGTGAGTTTTCGAGGAAAAACATTGACATGTCGTCTATGTTTATGTCCGATAGCATTTTCTTGATCCACGTTATGAGAACATTAGCCATATAATTGATTTTTGTACCAAATCATAATATTTTAACAAAACTTTGATGTTTAAGATGGTACAAAAAAAACCTTTTTAGTGACTAAAAGGTTTTTTAAGACCTCCCGTCTTTTAAACCTTCCCCATGAATCATGGTTTGTTGTTCTGTTAAACAAACTTTTATTTCTTGTGAACCATTTTGTGCGTATTTATATATAGATTGATATAAAAAAAATGAAAGAAAAGAAAAGAAAGTCATTTAATATAGGGTTAATTTCACAAACGGTCACTGAACTTACCTAAAAATTACAAAATAGTCACTAAAGTTTAAAACTTGTAGAAACGGTCACTGAAGTTTNACGAGTTTTTATGTAAATTAAGAACTTTCGTTTTACGAGTCAATTTTAAGAATATTTTATACTTAATGTGTTTGTAATAGGGTTAATTTCACAAACGGTCACTGAAGTTACGTAAAAATCACAAAACGGTCACTGAAGTTTAAAACTTGCAGAAACGGTCACTGAAGTTTCATGCGCTTCCACAAACGGTCACTGAAGTTTTAATTTGTTACACAAACGGTTACTGAATGATCGTTATGATTTTAATTCAAACTTAAAGGGCCAAAAACATGTGGACATAGAAGTTTGACCACCTCAAGTGCAAATTTCTTGCTATTAAGTGTCACATTTGGAGTAAATTAGATGAAAATTGTAAAAAAGATATTTTAATTCTCGTTCCGCCTATATACGTACAAGACCAAATTTAGATATGAGATATAAATATTTTTCAATTTTTTTGTGTGAT
>CAIGRQ010215985.1:0-13679 GCA_903798375.1 Fraxinus sp. D2006-0159 | reverse complement strand
AAATCCAATACACTCATTCAAATTTGATTTAAAAACCATAATTTTATTGTTTTTGTAGTTTTAGAACATAGTTGAATAAAAATCCACCATATCTTGTTATTGTTTCAAATTTAGATGTATCGGTTGCACTAGAATTAAGCCATATTCCCTGTGGGACGATAACTCACTCATCACAATTATTACTTGTACAACGACCCCGTATGCTTGCGGGATTATTTTGGAACACCCTACTTAAGGGCATCCATCATTCGATGTCTTTCTATCCAAAATCTTGTCCTTCTGGGCATCTATCATGTCAACATCCATTAGCACCGCATTGACATTCCTAGGTTCGACTTTTCTTATAGAGTTTGGGTTGCACTTCAGTACTCCTATCTGGTAATCCCTAACTATGGCGATCCCTATCTTTAATAGGAAATTTCATGCACATGTGGTGAATGGAGATGGCAGCCTATAAATGTTTTAGGGTGGTGTCTACCTAGTACTCCATGATAAGTGGACCTATTATGTACTACCAAAAACTCCATGGAGTTAGAGCTGTTTGGCGTGGTTCTCCCATTTCCAGCACAAGGGTTATTTTTTCCCCTTGGGATGATGTTGTTGTCAGTGAAGCCGTACAAAGGGGTGGTGATGGAAGTCAATTCATGATCAACTATCATGTTATCAAATGTGGTTAAAAAAAGGATGTTGATAAAACTACCATTATCCACTAGCATCCATTTCAGCCCATTACGAGCCACAACAACCCTTACCACAAGGGCATCACAATGGGGAAATTGTATACCATCATCATCCTCCTAGGTGAAAGTAATGGGGGGTAGTTGCCTTCCTCGAGAACTGCTATCTACTATGTAGCTAACCATTGGGAGATCTTTGGCCTCTCAAGCATAATTCCTTTGGGAATTCCTTATGTTTCCCCAAAAAATTATGTTAATTTCGTGGATAGGGGCATCTTCCACATTAGCCAGGGGGTCCATGCGTTGTTGTTGTTGTTGTCCTTTCCCAGATCTTTCTCTATCACACTCCCTCCTCCAAGGGGAGTGCTTCCGGTAAAGGGTCTAGCCTCTTCGTACCTAAATCTTTAGGCCTGCCTAGGCAAGGGTAAGTTTCTAGGAGGAAGGTGATCATTCTTTTGGTCATTTCGAGGATTAACCTGCCTAGGGTGTTAGGCTATATCTTTGTAGCCTGCAGTAACATAACTATAGGAATGAGGATAAGTAGAATATTGAGGGACTCTCGGCCTATTTCTAGGTTCTGAACCCCACCCTTGGCCTCTTTTTCTTTGGGGAGTCCACTGTTCAGACCTAATCTATCGTATGTTAGTTTTGGGGGTTACATCCTCGTAAGCTAGCGTGGGTACTAGGTGGGTTTAATGTATCCATGGTAAGTGTTTGCCCAAAATTTGGGAATGACTTTATGACTAGCCTAATTCCATTGGTGATCCATTAGATGAGATGTAGGTCCTTTACTACATTGTCTATGAGAAGGTAAAAAGCCCATCTGTTTCGATGATAAATCAACTCGTTGATTATTTCGTGCCTCATCATTTCCAGCAGAGCATCTAGCTAGTTGGGTCCTGATTCATGTTTAGGCCATCCTATAGTGCAAATAACATTTTTCGGTCAGTCACTTGCACGCAATATGTCATCTTATCAATAAAGCAGGCTGAAAAACTCTTCAATGTCCACCCGGGTTGCTGGCTCATGTCCTGAAGTCACTGAATACAAGCATCTCCTTCTTTACTTACAGTAAATCATTTCATGAATGTACTTTTAAATCTTGTCTAGCTCTTAATACTCATTGGAGGTAATCTACTATACCAAATTTGTGTCATCTGCTTCAAGTTAAGTGGAAAGCCCAGCAATTGACAACAGGGTGGCACCTCCCAAGCTCACGTGTGTTTTGTAACTGCTTAAATGTTTTGCCAGTCACCTTTTCTATCATACTTTTGTATCTTTGGTGGCACATAATGTCTTGAAACATGAGCATTTCTCAATTCATATAAAAGGTAAATTTCCATCATCGTCATCGAGGTAACAAGATCTTTGGGGTTCATTCGAGTCCTCATCTTCATCAGCCCGATATCTAGGTGGCAGATGAGATGGGCCTGCATGATCCATCATCATTTTTCCCTCTTATGGTGCCTATTTCTAGGTGGAAAAACCTGTAGGACATGTCCTTGCCTTTCATCTGGTTGCCTTACTGCAGGAGGTGGTGGTTAAAGCTTATTTCTAAGCACGAGATGTGGCTGAAATGGCTTGTGCCTAATATTACAGGATTGATTCTGTCAAAAAAAACAAATAGAACTTTGCAAAATATGTTCTGGCTCATATTTAGGGAGAAAATTATCCTCCATGTTAGCATAGGCCTCAGTGGGTCGGCCAAAAGCATAGCTCGAGAAAATGCCGACTCCCACTTCCCTTTCAAGGGAGCTAAATTCTCTATCCTATCGGAGGATGAGGCTCTCTGGCTTTGGACTTAATATTCACATGGATAGTATCCTTGTGGTATGGAAGGGACAATTGGTGAGGAGTTCTTACATAGCCATGTTTTGGTGGGGTGATATTTCTCATGTTAGCTGCCTGGTTGTTATCTCCCAGGTGAGTTGAGAAACCACCCTCATTCCACCGTACCTATGATGGTGGTAGGGTCAGTGATGACCCACTTGGTGTAGGCCCAAGAATGGCTAACCAAGAAGGCGTGAATTGATTTTTAAAACTTTTTCGAAAAATTAATCTACGTTCAAACAAGTAAAGACTAAATAGATTAATTCAAATAATAAGAACAAATATAAAAGTGATAAATAAAAGGGAGAGATGATGCAAACGATATAATTGTGGAGATTTGATCCAAAGAAATGATCTACATTCTCCGTTACCGAGCTCTCCAACATGAGCAAAGTCTTTTCACTATGTTGATTGACTTATGGTGTAATCTAACCATTTACAATGCTTCCGGTGACTTATATACAAAGAACATCGATCTTTATACAACATTGAGCTTTACGGGACCTCAACACCACCTACAAGTTTTAAAAAAAAATTTGGTTTACAAATAAAACTTCTCTCTTAATAAATTATATGATCTCGATTAAGTACCAAGGGAGAAATAAGGTCAACACTTTAATAAGTAATAATAAATGAACCTCAAGTGTTAGGTATGAAAAACTTTGATTTGCAGAATGATTTTTAAAGTAAATTTCATCAAAAGTTTTTCAAAACTAAAATGATTTGAAAATAAATGAGACGAGAAATCAATATAATTTTGCTCAAAAATATCTCACTTGAATGCTCTTGAATGTTGTAATGAAAGGCAAGTGAGTTGATATTTATAGCAGTTGAAAAATGATAAAAACTCTACCGAATCGGAGGTTCGGACATTCGGTCTTGTTCCGGACGACTGATTTAGCCTTTGCTCGTCAGAAGTCAGAACGGTCGAAAAATCGACTGTTGTGGATTAACCGAATGTTTGGATTGGCCGAATTTTATTTGGTTCCTCTAGTTTGTTTGTTTGAAATAATGTAGGCTTACAAATGATGTTTTTACTGATTTTTCAAGGTAAGTGGTGCTAGTAGGTTTGAAAATAAAATTGAGATTCTTACCTTTGAAAAATAAATTTTGTGCAACCTTTTTCTCATGCATAAAAATTTATTACTTGAGCTTCTAATGAGTCATTGCTAAGGATTAAATTATTTTGCCTTTACAAATGAGCTCAAACATCAAGTTCTAATATCTTCGATTGATTTGGCGCAAGTGCTCGATTTTCAATTGACGCTAACTCTCAATTTGTCTCCGATTGTAATGCTCAAATCCATTTTGAATTTTCTTGATCATCAACTGCAAGTCTTTTGATAGCAATTGTTTTGTCTCCAATTTGATCAACATGTAACAATGAACACTCGAATCCAAAATAATTTGTTTGTTAAAATCAAAATATAAGATCAACCATAGGTCAACAATTTTCCCTTTTTTGATTATAACAAACAAAAGATAATTTGTAATAATAAAAATGCTCTATCTTTCATAGATTAAGTATTTATATGATATTGTTCCCCCTTTCTTATACAGGCCAAGCATGCATATCATTGTATATATGTTTTCCCCATTTTGGCATAAGAAAAAAGAATACGAAGTAGGGAGTTCATGTATTGAAAATAATCATAGGTATGATAGCATGAGATAACCAAATGAAAACGCATAATATCCAAAAGCATTCAAGAAACATCCAATATCAAACAAAGAACATAGGAGGAATCCAAATCAAACTCTTTGTCGAAGGATGGTGGAAGAGATCGCTCATTGTGCTTTTAAGCTTCTTTCCCATCCGTTTTGAGCCCGACATAGTTGAAAATATAAAATGAAAGTGTAGAGAGGCTAGGGTTTCAAAATTGTAGAAAGATTTGAATTTTATTTTTTGTGCAAAGATTTGAGTTTTGGAGAAATTTGGAGCATAGAAGTAATGGAATTTAGAAATTGAAATGAAATTGATGAATTTAGGTGAAGACGTTAGGAATCGCGAGATGATTTATGGAGAGAAATGAGAGAAATGGAAGAAATGAGATCGAGTTACGATTTAAATAATCTGATTTTCACATAATCGAACATCTAGATTAGCAGAATCTTAAAAGGTTTTACCAAACCGAACAAGCTATCCGGACAGTTCGGTTCATTCTGGACATCCGGTTTGCTTGTCCGGATGCCCCCATTTTTAAATAAAACATATTAGATCACATAAATATGGTGGACATAAAATAATGAAGATAAAACATATAGTAAGAATTCAACTTAGTCATGCACTTCGAATTCATCAATAATGCCCAAACCTCTTTTAATATGTAAGAACCGATCAAGGGCTAGAGGTTTAGTGAAGATATCGGCCAATTGATTTTATGTGTTCACAAACTCTAACACGATATCATCCTTTTGAGCACTATCTCTTGGGAAGTGATGTCTAATTTTAATGTGCTTCATTCTAGATTGCAAAATAGGATTTTTTTTGACAAGTTTATGGCACTAGTGTTATCACACATGATAGTTATATGATCAAGAATAAGTGATAATCACTAAGAGTTTGTTTCATCAATAATACTTGTGCACAACAACTAGCGAACAAGATATATTCGATTTCGACAGTATACAATACAATGAAATATTGTTTCTTGCTAAACCATGATATAAGTGCAAAGCTTAGAAAATGACACGTTCCGCTAGTGCTTTTACGATTGATGGTGTAACCTACCCAATCAACATTCGAATAGCTAAGTAGATCAATGTGAGTGCCCTTAGGATACCAAAGCCCTAAAGTTCTAGTGCCACATATCTAAAGATTCTTTTTACGGCGTTAAGATGTAATTCTTTAGGACTCAATTGAAATCTAGCACATAGGCACACACTAAACATAATATCGGGTCTACTTGCGGTTAAGTATAGAAGAGATTCGATCATACCTTGATATTTTGTTATATCAACGGAAGTACTTTAGTCATCCTTGTTCGATTTTATGGATGTGCTCATAGGAGTGTTCATTGGCTTCAAGTCTTCCATGTCGAACCTCTTGAGCATGTCCAATATATACTTACTTTGATTGATGAACATTCCATAACAAGTTTGCTTAAATTGGAGACTGATGAAGAATTTAAGCTCTCCCATCATACTCATTTCAGATTTCATATTCATGCATTTAGGAAACTCTTCACAAAGGTATATGTTAGTTGTACCAAATATTATATCATCAAGATAAACTCGAACAATGATCATATCGTTCTTTTGAGTTTTGACGTAGTTATCCGCTTTTCCAATTGAAAACCCATTTGAAATTGGAAATTTGCTCAATCGTTCGTGTTACGTTTTAGAATTTTTGTAACTGGCGATTCTGTGAATAAAAGGACTGAAATTGATAAATTGTAAAAGTTTAAGGAGTAATGTACAATTAGTTAAAAGGTAGGTGTTTGAGTCTAGGGTTTCGAGAATGGGAAAGAAGAAAAATGGTGTAGATTTTCGTTAGACCATTGCTAAGGTTTTGGCTCAAGCTACAAAAATAGAAACATCATCGCTGGACCGTCACCATGACTCTCGCTCGAGCGGCAGGTTTATCCAACAAAATTTTGTTTCGCGATTTTAAGACTTTTTACCCGGCTCTTTCGTTTTCTAACCTACCTATATACATAAAAACTCACATGTACATTTTTCTAAGGTTGAACAATTGAGAGAGCTTTATCTAAGAGTGATTCCTTCATATCACATCATTCAACCTTCATTCTTGTGAGACTCTTGGGTAGAAAAACATCGAGAGCATAATCCAAATACCAAACCATAACTTCCTATACATCTAGTCAGAGTTCTGAAGATCTAAAGGAGTTGACATGAGTTCTTATCTATGAAGAATGGGTCATTCTTCATGATCCACTGGAGATAGACGAATTTACAAGACTTGGAGTGCTACAGGGTAGCAGATTCCATGGAGAGCTTTGGCAGGGAGAGCTGTTAGGAGTGCAGTCGAGAAATCAGATAGTATGGGTCATGTCGTTTGGTAGACTTTAAATTGTTATATTCATTTATAGTGGATTGATTGGCAAAATACCCGAGGTTTTTCCCAGTTAGGTTTCTCCGTGATCATTCCGGTGTTGTTTACTGCTTTTATTATTTTGATTGATTATAGAAACTGCGGTATTCAAACTTAGGACTGAAGTGACTTGCTTGGTTAATCATCTAGACAAGAATTAAAAGTGACTTGTTGTTATTTAATTCATAATATTTTTTATTTCCACATTATATACCGATTCATCCCTTCTAGATGTTATTAGGGTCGAACTATGCATTTCTCAATTGGTATCAGAGCTTTAATTTGATTCCTGACCTTTAGTTTGTTATTCTAGATGAGTCAGTTTTTGTCTGTGCCTCCGTTCTTCGACGAAAGAAATTATACTTATTGAAAATTTCAAATGAGAGCTTTTCTTAAAGCGCTGGATGAATGTATTTGAGTTAGCGTTCAAAATGGGTGGGCTTCGCCTACAACTACTATTGAAAGTGTTGTCACACCTACTGATATCTCCCTTTGGTCGAAAATGAATCTTGATGAATGTGATTGGAACAGTAAGAGTCTTCATGCCCTGTTTATGGTTGTATCTAGTGAGGAGTTTAGGAGAGTGTTGATGTATAAAACTGCTAAGGAAGTTTAGGACATATTAGAAACCACACACGCGGGAACTAAAATGATTAAAAACTCGAAACTGCAGATGTTGACCACTAAGTTTGATTAAAACGGTTAAAAACTATAAACTACAGATATTGACCACTAAGTTGGAAGAGATTAAAAGCAAGGACGATGAATCGTTCGATGAATTATATGTAAAGCTGAATGACATAGCTAACTCTAGTTTTAACTTAGGTAAAAAGATCCCCAAGTCAAAAAGTGTTAGGAAAGTACTTAGATCACTGCCCAACAAGTTTAGACCTAAAGTCACTGCGATAGAAGAGAGTAAGGACTTAGATGCTGTTAAGATTGAGAAACTCGTAGGATCGCTTCAAACTTATGAACTCACTATTTTACAGCCCAAAAAGGCTAAATCCATCGCTATGAACATTGTTAGAGAAGAGGATAGTGAGTCCACTGACACTGAGACCCTTAGGGACGACGAAATTTCTTATTTCATTAAAAAATTTCAGAAGGTGATGAGAAATAGGAGAAATCCTCAAGAGTGGAATAGTGATGTCCATAGTAAACTCTCGATAGGTAGAACACCTTTAGGACTTGCATTAAGAAATCTCAATCTATCTAATGCCACGAGTGCAAGGGGTATGGTCACATTAGAAGTGAATGTCCTAATTTGAAGAAGAGTTTTAGGTAAAGAACGTCGTAAGGCTGTAGCTGTGACCATGAGTGATGAGGAGTTAGATTGCAACTCTCAAAATGAGACATCTGGTGGTGAGAATGAACAAAATTATATGGCCTTTACCTCGATTACTACAATCGGATCTAACTGTGAGATTGAGAAAAAGGAAAAGAAGGAAGAGAGTAAATGGTCTGAAGAATAGATAAGTTGTAGTGTGGCTCACCTTGCTCTCAAAGCTGAAAATAATTCCATGTGGTATCTTGACAGTGTATGTTCAAGACACATGTGTGGTGACAAAGCTTTATTTTCATCACTTTATTAATGGAACGGTGGTGTAGTAACATTTGGTGATGGAGCTACTGCACCAATATTTGGAAAATGAGTTGTGTATTGCTGGATTACCTGTCATCTCAGATGTGTTATATGTGAAGGGTTTAAAGTCCAATTTGTTGAGCATTAGTCAAATTTGTGATGCTAATTTTGAGGTTACCTTTGTCCAAAAAAAGGTGTACTATGTATGACTCGACTGGTAACATTGTTCTCGAAGGTGTGAGAAGTTGTGAAAATTGTTACGGAGTCTTACCTAATTCCGTTACATTTGTAGTAGTGCCAAGATCAACGTCACTGAGCTGTGGTATTAATGATTGGGTCATATAAACCATAAAATTTTTTCCAGACTTGTCAAGAAGAAGATTGTCAATGGTTTACCTAAGCTGGATAATTATGACACCACTGTGTGTGGTCCGTGTCAATAAGGTAAACAACTTAGAGTACCCCACAAACAAACTTCTAAGATCTTGACTAGTAAGCCTCTTGAATTACTCCACATGGATTTAATGGACCATTTAGGACCGAAAGTCTCGGTGGTAAAAGATATATCTTGGTTGTGGTTGATGACTATTCTCGATTTACTTAGATTGAATTGCTAAGAGATAAAACTGAAGTGTTCTGTCTTATCATCTAATCGTGTAAGAGACTTAGAAGTGAGAAAGGTTATTCTGTGTCCAGAATTCGCAGTGATCATGGAAAAGAGTTCGAAAACTCAAATCTTGAGAATTTCTGTCTGGAAGAGGAAATCCAGCATGAGTTCTCCTCATCAATCACTCTACAACAAAATGAGGTAGTTGAGAGGAAAAATCGTGTGCTTCAAGAAATGGCTAGATCTATGCTTCATGGTAAAGAACTGGTTATGCATTTTTTAAGTGAAGCCATAAACACTACTTGTCACATTGTTAATAGGGTTTATCTTAAACCTAAAACTGACATGATACCCTATGAGATCTGGAAGGGTAAACGGCCTACTATCAAGTACTTTGTGTATTTGGCAGCTAATGTTGTATTTTGAGAGATAGAAAAAACTTAGGAAAGTCTGATTCCAAAAGTAATGAGGGTATATTCTTGGGATACTCTAAAAATAGTCGTGCTTATCGGTGTAGAATAACCGCATACGTGTTGTGATGAAATCTATTAATGTGGTGGTTGATGACTCTTGCAGTAAGGGAGAGATTGTGTGGAACTGGAACATTTGAGTGTTGATCCAGTCGAAGTAACAAAACCTAAGGAACCTTCAGTTCTTGATCCCCACGCACATCAAATGAGTTAGTTGCTTCAACTAAGGAGTCTCCTTCTGATAACGAAGCTAAACCACCTAAAGAACCTTCATCCAAAGTTAAATTAAATCACCTTAAGGATAATGTTATTGAAGATTTAGAAGAAGGTATGAGATTTCACAAGAGAGTTTTGAACAACTTGTCATATACGAGCTATGTGTCTCAGATTGAACCAAAGAAAGTGGAAGAAGCACTTAGGGATGTATGTTGGATAAATGCTATGCATGAAGAATTGAATCAGTTTGTAAGAAACAAAGTTTGGGATTTAGTTCCTAGGCCTGATGATTATAATGTATACGTACTAAGTGGATATTCAAGAATAAAACTGATGATCAAGGTACCATAACTAGGAATAAGGCTAGGTTAGTTGCCCAATGATATACTCAGGTTGAAGGTGTTGATTTTGATGAAACGTTTGCCCGAGTAGCTAGGCTTGAATCTATTAGATCCTATTAGCGATTTCCTGTACTTCAGGTTTCAAACTATATCACATGGATGTCAAGAGTGCTTTCCTAAATGGAATTCTTCAAGGAAGAAGCCTATGTGGAACAGTCTAAAGGGTTCATTGATCCGAAATATCCTTACTATGTGTATAGGCTGAATAAAGTCATGTATGGCCTAAAACGAGTTCCTAGAGCCTGGTATGATCAGCTCACTGCTTATCTCCTGGAACATGGTTTTACGAGAAGTGGTGCAGACAGAACCTTATTTATAAGACAAACTGAGGATACCATCACCATAGCTCAGATCTATGTGAATGACATCATCTTTAGTTCTCTTGTTGATTCTCTTGCTCATGAGTTTGCTGAGTGTATGAAACATGAATTTGAGATGAGCATAATTGGAGAACTAACATACTTTCTCGGTCTTCAAGTCAAGCAGACTGATGATGAATTATTCATATCTCAATCAAAATACGTCAAGAATCTTGTCAAACGTTTTGGACTAGACAACAAGAAACATATTAGAACCCCCATGAGCACGAGTGTTAAGTTAGGTCTCGACCAAACAGGTACCAGTGTTGATTAAACACTGTATAGGAGTATGATAGGTAGCTTACTCTACTTCACTACTAGTAGACCTGACATTGCTTTTAGTGTTGGAGTTTGTACACATTTTCAAGCTGATCCCAGGGAATCATACCTGAGCACTGTATGACATATTATTAGATATGTCAATGTCACTATTGATTATAAGATCTTGTACTCTCAGGATTCTATCATTGATCTTGTTGGCTATTTTGATGCTAATTGGGCTGGTAATGCCAATGATAGAAAGAGTACTTTTGGAGGTTGCTTTTATGTTGATGCTAATCTCGTTGCTTGGATGAGTAAGAAACAAAATTCTATCTCATTATCCATAGAGGTCGAGTATATTGTAGCAGAAAGCTACTACACTCAATCGCTTTGGATGAAGCAGATGTTGAGTGACTATGGGATTGAACATGGAACTATAACTGTATTTTATGATAATACTAGTGCTATTAATATCTCGAAAAATCATGTTCAACACTCTAGAAATAAACATATTGATATTAGGCATCATTTTATTTGGGAGCTTATGGAAACTCAAACGATTACTCTTGAACATATTTCCACTGAAAACCAATTAGCTGACTTATTCACTAAACTGTTGGATGGGCTTCCGTTCGAATCTCTAAGAACAGCTATTGGTATTTGTGTGCCTCATTGACCGAGTATAACTGATGCATGCTCGTATTCTACTATTTTGTGACATTGAGCAATGCATGCATCATGTTTATTTACTTTACTTATTTGTTCTCATGCATTTTTTCTCTTTCTGCTCTTTATGTTTTTTCTGTGTGATTTTTTTTTTGTATGCTTGGTGTATTCATGTTTAAATCTAAAACAAAAACAATCTTTTCATTGTTATGATTTTACATTTAAAAAAAGAGGGGTTGTTGCAGGAAATTGTTTTACAGCATGTTATACAATACACTTGATTTTGTAGGTGGTGATCAAGTATGAGGCTATTTAGTGAGTTGTAATATAATTCCCATTACTAGTTTAGAATACTTTTGGAGTATGTAATATAGATCTCTTCATATACCATCTGCACTGCACACAATATAATCTTGATAGTTGGACTCTATTGTGCGTGAGATTTGGGATAGCAGTCATATGTTAGTAGGGTGACTTTGAACATGAATTGACTATCTTATTTAGACCTAAGCTTGAGATTATCCCTGCATTAATGAGTGATTATATAAGGAAAAAAAACAAATAATTAAAGGAGCTTAATATCTTATGTTACTTTTCGAATCCTACTTGACTTGAGTAATTAAGCCTACAGGGTTTCTCATAATCTGGTGCCTATGGTCAACTGACTTGGGTTAACCGGCTTAACACTCGTTACAGTGGTCATGTTGGTCACTTAATGGAAGGAAGCCTGTACTTAAGATGAAAAAAAAAAATATGTGAGAATTCCTGGTTACTATTGTGATATAAAGATAGTTTTTTTTTATGATAAAAGTCAGGGGGAGAAAAGACTTTCTCCATAAAAATGAGCTTTCATATGTAGGTTCTAATGTATTTTATTGATTTGACTTTCATAAGTAGAAGGATTACTTATTGGCAGTGATGTTTTACAAGTTCTTTCTCACAAAGTTAAGGTTTGGAGTCCTATTGTCAGAGGATTAGTGACACTTAACACATATGGGTCACCTATATCATTTACTCCAATCAAAATTTGAGTTGGTTTTGTGGGAAAGTTTATTGTTCATTGTATATACTTCTGACTGCTTACACCTACTCTATCAAGTTGTTGTATGTTATTTGTTATCCCTTGTCATTTTGTGACAAAAAGGGAGAGTAGAGTAAAAAGAAAAATAAAAAAAACCAAATCAAAGAGTTTATCAAACTGCATATCATTGTGTTTTGCATTTTATGTCTGAGGGGTCGTTGGGATGAGACATAGATACATTTTTCCTACTGCTTTAAATCATTAAGAGTTTGCAGTAATGGGGAGCTTGTGCATATTTTGTTTCAGTTTCGCTAAATTAAGTTTTTTATGTTTTTATAGTGTCAATGTTTCATTTGACTCAAAAAGCATTATGTGATATAATTTCAGTTTTGCTAAATTAAGTTTTTGATGTTTTAGTAGTGTCAATGTTTCGTTTTGGTATGTTGGGTTGCATTGATACTATGTCTTAATTTAGCTTGTGTTATAAAACTGAAAAATATGCTTTATGAGTTACATTTGCTTAATTGATTCTTACACTTAGATAGTTTGAACTACATTTGATATTGGTCCTGTTTTCCGCACATTTTACACATGGTATTTGAGTTGTCTATTTCAAGAAATAGGTATTGAACCATGAATTGAAGATTTCGTTCAAATCAATTTTAGTTTAAGTTTGAGTCATGTCTTGAGTTTGTAATGTTCATTTTATTACTACATTGACCTAGATTGTAGTTTTGTCGCAGAATGTCAAAGAGGGAGTTTGTTAGGTTTTAGAATTTTTGTAATTGGTGATTCTGTGAACAAAAGGACTGAAATTGATATATTGTAAAAGCTCAAGGAGTAATGTGTAACTAGTCAAAAGGTAGATGTTTGAGTTTAAGGTTTCGAGAATGGGAAAAGAAGGAAAATGGCGCAGATTTTCGCTAGACCGTCGCTAAGGTTTGGCTCGAGCTACAAAAACAGAAACATCATTGTTGGACCGTCGCCAGGACTTTGCTCGAGCAACATGTTGTCGCTCGACTGTCACTGAGCTCTCACTTGAGCGACAGGTTTATCCGGGAGTTTATTTTTTCGCAATTTCAAGACTTTTTACCTGGTCCATTCATTTTCTAACCTACCTATATATACCAATTTCAAAACTCACCTGTATGTTTTTCTAAGGTTGAACAATTGAGAGAGATTTATCTGAGAGAGTGATTCCTTCATATCACATCATTCAACCTTCATTCTTGTGAGATTCTTTGGTAGAAAACATAAAGAGAATAATCTAAATACCAAACCATAACTTCCTATACATCTGATCAAATTACTGAAGATCTAAGGGAGTTGATAGGAGTTCCTATCTGAGAGGCAACGTACCCAAAGTGGATATCCAATCCCGTCTTAGTTAAAAAGGCTAATGGGAAGTGGAGAGTCTGCGTGGATTTTTCCAACCTCAATCGAGCCTGCCCAAAGGACAGCTTTCCCCTCCCAAGGATCGACCAGTTAGGCGACGCCACAGCAGGACACGAACTCTTGAGCTTCATGGATGCCTA
>CAIGRQ010215971.1:0-27333 GCA_903798375.1 Fraxinus sp. D2006-0159 | reverse complement strand
GAATATGTGACCATTAATCACAAAAATGTGACTTTATTATCTTTATTTAATTAAAAAAAACCTGATTTTTGAATTTTTAAACTATAAACCTGATTTTTGAATTTAGAAACTTAAACACCTTATTTTTTATTTTTTCCCAATTTCAAATAGGTACCCCAACTTTAAACAGGCCTAAGATTCAATAGTAGCAACATGAGAATCTTAAATGGGTCAAGAGGCCCATAATCCGGAACAGTTTTTAAAGAGACTAAACTTTGGAGTTTCTTCTTTTTTTTTTTTTTTTATTTTTGGAGAATATATGATTAAAAAGGAAAGAAAATTTATTGATCCATGCAAAAATTATTTTATTGAAAAAAATATGTGATTGAAAATGAGTTTGAAGAAAATGAGAACCACAATGCTAAATTATGTAGGGCTCAAGGACAACATCTAGCCCGCAAGCAATTGATACTGTTTTGGAAAGAAAAAAAACCTTATAATTAAAGTGATTTACTATGCTAATTCATTTTTAAAAGAAATACTAAATAATTGAAATATAGTATTGATTCCGTAAAAGAAAAACACACAAGTCTACTGTCATTCGACAAATAGTTGAAGCACTACGACAAATAGAGTATTTAGATGTATAAAATAACATCAGTGATATGAGTAGAAAAACTTTGAAAGTCATTTAAGCTAATCTTATCATAGCTTAAAGTAATGTTTTTTAACATCATTCGTGTTTCGACATCAATATAAGTTGCAGTTAAATACAAAGATTTATTATCTTATTTAATAGGACTTATAATATCGTGACACATAAATTTATGTTCAACACTACAGATATTAGATAATATTATTCAGTGCATTTCCGGAGAATATCTTCACTTTATTTTTATTTTTTTACTGTTTTTTTTATTTTTTTTAATTTTTTTTTTTTGAAATGTGTTGGTTTCTTGGGACAAGCCCTTTATGCTTCTGAGTCCATTTATTGTGTGAAAATGAAAGGGGTCCATTTGCCAAGCATGACTAGTGATTACTTCCCCCAATATGGTCCCCAACTAGAAATTTTGCGAAACAGGTTCTTCCTCCCCGTACTATACACGGTCTGATAACAAGTACACTTCAACTTTTGATGGTCGCATATTTTCTTGAATTGTGCATTATGCATTCCTTGTTCGACAGTATTGTAGTGTAGTTTAACATATTCATTTTAAGATTAAAGGGTTATCTGATAAAGTTTTCGATAAAGTTAATAGCACTTTTTGATCAAAGTTAATTAAGCCCCCATGTAAAAGTCATTATTTAAAAAACGATTTTTTTCGTACTCATTTTCAACCACTCGTTCTTTCTGAAAAACTTATTTTTCAATTATTCACACAATTTTTTCTTACTTTTTAACTACATATTCTTAAAAAATCACTATCAAAATTCATTTTCTCCCAAAAAAAATTCTCTTTAATGGTTGTCAAACAAGAATTAAAGTTGAAAAATAGATAGAAATTTAACAAAGTTTTATCAAACTTACACGCAACGCTCTCAAGTCAATATTGCAACGTAAGAATAGTGGAATCAATAATAGTGCTGATGAAGGAACATGCAATGTATATAGGAGGAAATAGGGACCATTGACGTTTTTCTCGAACACACACCATGTTGGCTAGGAGCTTCACATTCATACGGTGTAGACTATAGGGTTCAAATTATCAATCTTGCTACGTTGTCGAAGGGTTTTAACACTTTGAATGATAGAATGTCACATGGCGTTATATCATTGGACTTTTTTTAAAAACAGTCAACACTGTCATTCAACCATTTTTTTTTTTCACAACTTCATCCGTTGACTAAGGTGTTAAATTTCTCTGGCAAAACAGCATAATTCTCAAATTATAGAGTCAGACCATTGACTTTTTCAACATTATCTTGTGGTCCTAGTACCATCTATTATGCCAAACAAGTCCTTAACATCTACCTTTATTCAGAA
Organism: Fraxinus sp. D2006-0159; assembly: GCA_903798375.1. Classification (NCBI taxonomy): domain Eukaryota; kingdom Viridiplantae; phylum Streptophyta; class Magnoliopsida; order Lamiales; family Oleaceae; genus Fraxinus; species Fraxinus sp. D2006-0159. The sequence goes on along the minus strand of CAIGRQ010215971.1, from coordinate 25,370 downwards.
TTGGGTCGCCCAATCTTTGGAAAAAGTTGCAATCTTGTCCCAACCAATTTTTCATCTAGTTTTCGTCTCCTATCTTTGGGAAATTAGCAGATTAAGAACCTCGTCACGGTTTTCAATTTTAATGATAAGAACATGATAAGCCACATTTTTTTACGAGTGTACCACATTTGAATTGTAGGTAATGTTCACAACCTTTAGTCATTTTCACATTTATGTCCCCAGCTTTTTTGACTGTATCCTTATCTTGATTGTTTCTTTAATTAGTACATCTTGTCCCCGATAAAGATTTCTATAAAAAAATCTCTTCAAGAGGGAATAAAAAGATTTATTTACCCCTCGTGTATTTAATAAGCAAAAAAACCAAAAAATGTGATTAAATGCTTGTTCATCGCTTTAAAGCACGATAATAAAATTTTTGTACGATGAAATGTTAATGATAAGAACGTGATAAAAAAATGTTAATGATAAAGAAAGTGCTTGTGGCTTAATGCCATTGGATTTATGTTCCTTCATTTAAGCGGGGTCTATTGCCAGTTCATTTTGTACATGACCATTTTCAACATTATGTCCAGCTGTTAATCGATGGTCATTACTACATAAAATAATCATAATTGTTTAATACAGACAAATATTTAATATGCAAGTGGCATTTAAAAAACTTTGCTGCGATGATTATTCATCCAAAAATATAATAATATAATATTTGTTCCAACATTTTTGCCACCTAAAACGTAGGACAGGACACAATGTTTTGTCTTGCTCCAAACAAATTACAAACACATCTCTGTTTAATCAATTTTAATTTTCTTTACTCACAAACAAACACTAATTCATTTAAAATAAATTGCATTTTATATTTACATAATCTCTCGTTGATGCTCTAAAAGGGGAAATTTAGGATTGGGATCCCCAACCTTCCACGTAGTGTGGTTATGGGGTCCTTACCTATTTAAATTGGTAGGCTTGGATCTCCACGTGATTAAAATCTTCAATTTAAATGTTAAAATCAAGCGTGACTTTTAAGGGAGTGTACTCTATTGAAACTTTTGAAAATTTTAATGGACTTTTTTTAAGTTATGACTAATGTCGATTTCATGGATTTTTTTAGAGATTTGTATGAAATTAGTGGAAGTCTTTTGTAGGCTTTTATAAACTTTTATTTTAAAATTTTTATAGGCTCTTGTAAAATTCAAAAAACTTTTGAAAACATTCATTTGAAATAGAATTTATGAGAATCTAGTGCAATATTATGAAATTATCATATACGAGGTGATGCTTTTCACCGTTCCCCCCTCTTTCATTTTCCCCTCATATAATAAAAAGAATATTTTAAAAAGAATAAAAATTCAAGACCTTAATTAAATAATTATTATTAAATATATAAAAACATAAATTTAATATTCAGCATTATTAATATAATATACCTTTAAGAATAAAAAAATATAGATTTAAATTTAATTATAAATTAGTTTATATAAAATTTTATAATTTAATTAAAAATAAATATTTTTCAAAAAAATTGAATGAAAAAAGAAAAAAAATAGTTATATAATTAAACAATAAGAGAGAGAAAAATAAAAATAAAAACTAATATAATCAATAGAAAAAAATAAATTTTAATTATAACTCTAATATTCGTAGAAGAGAAAATGAAAGAGAAATATTGAAAAAAAAATACATATTATTTCCCAAAATCTTGTGATTAATGATGGACAAATTTTGAAATTTTATTTTAGTGCTTTCTGTTTAAAAGTTAGTACCATGGAGACTTTTATAACAAATTTTAAAAGTCATAAAAACTTGAATATCCTAAAACTTATAGAGACTTTTAAAAAGTTTAAATTGAATACACCGTGACTTTTAGAAACTTTTTAAAAGTTTATAAAAGCATCGATTGAATACACCTTTTAGACAGTCTCCAAAAGTCTACATCGAATATCCTTAAACTTTTTAAATCCTGAAAAGTCATTAAAAATTCCAATTGAATACACCTCTCTTTAGTTGCATTAGGCATAAATATTAAAGGTTTTTTGACAAATTTGTCATCTTGTTGTGAGTCAAGTGTAAGCCGCATGTATTTAACATCAATATTGATGGTTTCAGTCATTTCAGGGTCCAAATTCATATATTTAAATATGTTGGGTGTCTAAATTTCACTTTAAAGTTAAGGAACCAATACTGTACCACGTAAAAAGTTGAGGAGCCCATTCCAAATTTATCCTTGTAAAAATTGGATACCATAATTAATACAAGTATTTGCTTGAAAGATGATTTTTTTAAAGTGTGTGTGGTTAAAAATGTGAAAAAATTATGAAAAGAAAACATGAAAAATATTTTTTTTGAAAGATGTGTAGTTAAAAATAAATGTAGAGAAAATTGATTTCAAATAATCAATTTCAAAGAAGTGCTAAATTTCCCTCCAAAAGATTGTTATACCAAGAAAAATATCTGCTTAATTTTGTAACATTTTTAATCCCTTACATGACACGTAGACATAACTGTCAAAAGAGTTTATTCATGATGATGTTTAATTAACGTGGGACTTTTCCTAGATGTGTCAAATTCGAATATATGCATAAATAAAAATGACTCTTCGACAACTTTAAACTACATAATAGGTAGACGATCATGATGATGTTGAAGTTTAATAAAGGTCATGTTCATTCATGGGTGTCAAAATTTTGATGATTATATCACATTGTTTAGTAAACTAGTTTATTAATGAGAACACAACACCAGCACAATAAAAATTTGGAAAATTTACGTCAGAGGTTCCAAACATTTTAAAAATGTGCAATCATGTTTCCAGACCTTTAGAGTCTAGCATTTACTTTCCAAAACTTTCAATAAATGTGCGATTGAATGACCTCTTAACGATTTTTGTCTAAATGGCCGTTAGTTGATCAATAGTCAATAATTTGACCATTTTTAAATAAAAAAAAACAAAATGATAACTTTATATTTTTCCACCTAAAACAGAATATAAAACAAAAAAAAAGAGAGAAGACATTAAGCCAATGTTTGGTAGAGTTTAAAATTCAGATTTTAATTTAAATCAAACTCAACAATTAATTTTAACCACACGTTTTATGGGACTCACAACTTTTCAACCACACATTTCATCGATTTTTATCAAAATCTACTAAAAATTTAATTTTAATATCTACCAAACAGGGTGTGTGTGTGTGATGATTTACTAAGCACTGGTTCTCATCTTAAGTTAACTATCAATGACGTGGCATATAAATTCATTGGTGAATAAATTATAATGGACCTCAACATTTGAATTAAGCTTAAAATCCACTAATGGATTTATAAAACATGTCATCGGTGATTAATATAAGATGAGCATCGATATGTGATTATTAGTACTCATTAAATCATTCTCGTGTGTGTGTATCTCCTTACCTGCCCTAACCCACACCACACCATACCCAAACGCACACCCTAAGTTATCACGTCCTCATCATCGAGCATACCATCAAACCACCATCACCTGCACATTTCCCACCGCTGACCTCCACCATCTACACCTTGAGGTTTGAACGATTTCATTTGATATTTTTGTAAATGCTTTGTTTATGAAAAATATAACAATTTCTCATTCTACATCCATCGTCTATTACATCATCTTGGAAAAATTCCAGAGTTTACTATCCTCCAAATCTAATCCATGAAATTTGCTTCCACTTTACATTTTATTCACTTTCGAGTTTTGACTTTAATTTGGATAAAAACTTCCCCAACTAACGGTCATTTGAACACTTGACTTTTGGTCAACTAACGATAATTTGAACAAAATCGTTTAGAGGTCTTTCATACGCACATTTATTGAAATGTTTAAAATGTAACTATTAGGATTCAAAGGTTTAGGATCACTCTGTAAATTTTTGAAAGGTTTGAGACCTCTGTTGTATATTTCCCTAAAATTTAATGTATGGCTTATGTGATTACATATATTAATTGTAGTCACAAATATTAGTAAAAGATTTATATCTATAATAGTATTCTTATTGAGTACGTATATAAATTACTTTTTTTTTGGCAAATACTTATCAATTTTTATTTGAAAAAGAAAAAAAATTAATAAACAATTGTAGTAATTATAATCTTCTTGCTGATTTTTTCAATGAGGAAGACCGTTGCCAGATAATGAGAATTCCACTAACAGCCCATGGGAAGGAAGATCGAATGTACTGGATTCATGACAAGAAGGGTGCTTACTCGGTTAAAAGTGGATATAAGCTATTGATGGTGGATTCTTTCATACGCTCTCACACTGCTATGGAGACCTTCTGGAACAACCTATGGAGATATAAAATACCGGTGAAGGTTCGAAGTTTACTCTGGAGGGCATCGTTGAATGTTCTTCCAATAGTTGATCAATTGAGGGCTAAAATAGTCAACATTGATAGCCATTGCCCGGTTTGTTTAATGCACGAAGAATATGTTCTCCATATTCTTGTCTCTTGTGAATTTTCCCAAAAAGTCTGGGAAGCAGTAGGAGTAGTCAATTCACCTCTCTTGGTCGCTAATTTCAAAGAATGGATCATAGCCATTTTAAAAAATCATTAACAAGAACAAGAGATTCTATTATTTGTTGGGCCATTTGAATGAACCGTAATGAAACTGTTTGGAAAGCTAAGTCGTTTACAGTGCTTAAGGTGTTGATTTTTGCAAAAAATTTCCTCCAACAATGGCTTGATGCTAATCAGTCACTACCACAACCCACGGTTAGCTCCAACAGACCGGAGATTGATAAGTGGAAACCACCTACTATGTGTTCCTTCAAATTAAATATTGATGTAGCCATTTTTGAAAACCAAGGGAAGATTGGGCTCGGCCTTGTGATTCGAGACAATTTGAGGTCATTCATTGCTACCAGAGTTGTTCATGTACAAGGTATTGTTGATCCACCTATCGTCGAAACTTTGGGGGTTCGTGAGGCCCTTTCTTGGATTAAATCTAAATTCTTCGAGGTCCAAACCATTGAAATGGCGCTCTCTTGGTTTATAGTGCTCTACAGAATGACAGAATTGACAATTCTTACTTTGGTTTCCTAATTGAAGAGTGTCGTCTTCTTGCTAGAGATTTACCGAATCTCAAGTTTAACTAGGTTAGGGGATCGGCTAACCAAGTAGTTCACATACTAGCTAAGGCCGCTAGTTCATTACATATATTGTTGATTGGTCTTATTTTCCACCTTTATTTATTTCAAATGTACTCATTGTCGATTTAATGAATGAATAACTTTATTTTCTTTTAAAAAAAATCTTCTTTAGCCTATAACTTGGTGTTAAGCACGTAAGATTTCTCATGTTTTGTTAATAATTATTTTGGGCAAAGANAACTAGGTTAGGGGATCGGCTAACCAAGTAGTTCACATACTAGCTAAGGCCGCTAGTTCATTACATATATTGTTGATTGGTCTTATTTTCCGCCTTTATTTATTTCAAATGTACTCATTGTCGATTTGATGAATGAGTAACTTTATTTTCTTCAAAAAAAATCTTCTTTAGCCTATAACTTGGTGTTAAGCACGTAAGATTTCTCATGGTTTGTTAATAATTATTTTGGGCAAAGAAAATTGTTATCTTTGTAGAATTTTGAGGGAAAATTGTTATCCTTGTACCTAATTTCATCTACGGGTATAACATTTAAAGTTCACTATTCAAGAAATAATTCTTGCCAAAAATCACTATATAATTAATAATATTTTATACAGATCATCAAATGGCCATGAGTTTTTCCTCCATTGAGGAAATTGGAGAAAATGTTCATTTTTAAAGGTACATATGAAAGAATGTCTTAACATTTGTAAGTTTTGGAACAATAGCCGTTTTTGAAAAAATAGACAAATATAGCTTAGAAATTTACCCAATTACCAATTATGCCCATGTTTGAGCCACATTATTTTTTTTCATTTTTATTTTTCTACTCATTTTCAACCACACATTCTTTAATAAAATCATATTTTCCATTAAATCAATAATTTTTCCTTCTTTTTCAACCACATAATCCCCATCATATCAAACAAAAAAAATGCATTATTGGACTCAAAATGTGCACCAAACAATTATATCTCAAAACCTTTCATATTGCCGGTACCACCATCCCCACTTCTTCACCACCACCATTTGTCTGGATCTTCAACCCATTTTTGTTCAGCACCGCCACCATTACCCCCACCCACCCCTTTCTTCTTCTTCTTCTTCACTTGCTAGCATCTCCGATCCATTTATGTTCACCACCCCACCTACCGACTTCTTATTTTTTACCTTCTTCTTCACCAACACCACTCAACATGTGGTTGTCAAGATCCTCCACCACTCCGACATTTGGTTGTCAAGTGTAACATTTGATTGTCAAGATATGACTTTTCTTGACAATCAACGGAAGTGTACTCAACTAAAATTTTAATGAATTTTAAAAGTTTACAAGTTCTAATGAATTTTGTGAATTGATTAGATTTCCACATAGTCCATAAGAATCCCAATAAAATCGTGAAATTTCAAAAAAAGTTCGTCATGTGTATTTTTAAGGTGGAAATCCATCCAAAATTTTGAAATTTCTTTATTAATGAATTCCTTATAAATTCACAAGTTATGGATGATACCTCAATTTTGATAAATTTTAATAAAATTAATTAAAATCTCAATTTGGAATACCCGAATTTGGAAGGATTTTTAAAATTTATTTTAATCTCGATTGAAGACACCCTTCAAATGTCAAGTGGGTAAAATGTGACGACGAAGTTCAAATGTTGAGCCTCAATTAAAATTGAGTTAAACCCTCTCTCTTCAATTTTACCTATCGCAGACGTCTCAAATCTCAACAACAAATCATAATATCAACCTATCAACCCTTAATATTCAACTTAAGCTTAATCCCAAAAATTAAGTCCATGCGCCCATCAAAGAGCTTCTTGAATCTTTGGCGGCTATGGCCAACAATTTGACATTTGGTTGTCAAATTTAACATTTTGGAAACTCAAATCTCGACATTTGGTTGTCGGGCTTCAAGATTTGACCTATGAAGCTTTACCTCAGTAATGGAGTTTTTTGAATTCGGATTTTGGTGGGATGTGTAGTAAACAAGAAATCATGAAATTTGTGGCGGCAGCGGCGGTGGTGATTGATTTAAATAGGCCAATTTTCAAAATGCACTTTAAATTATGGTCAAGATCCTTATTTTCCTTCTCGTCGTCTACCCTGTTTTATGCATGCTGGAGAGAGAGGTATATGATACATATGTGCACCTTCTTGTCAATTTAAACCTCCCGCGTTATAAGGATTAGATCATGTATGTACATCCAAATTGAATACATTGGATTTGTTCGAAAATCCAATTTGATTACTTGCAAAATATAAAATTTTTCAAAAGATGCTTAGATTCGATCGATTAACCTGAACACTACATGAATAGAAATTGGTTTTACCAATGCAACAAATTTTTTTTTTTTTGCATTGATTGAACTATTTACTCGAATTAATGTCCGTCCAACTATAGAACATTGGTCAAAACACGTAAGCTCCATGGACTTAAAGGTAATGTACGAACCCTCGATAGTTATTTGTTCAAACTATACGATCTTCAAGATCGGGGCTATCACTAAAAGTGTACATCTAGCATGATCACCTCTCACAATTGGGGGTGGAGCCCGCTTTTTTTGGAACTTGGTGTACAAGTGGACAAATTCTAAAAATTATTAATAATAACTTGGGAGAGAAATGCAGGAATACCGAAAAGAGTTCTCATATTTTTAAAAAGATACTGATTTTGACTTTTTGCATCTTTGCGACCACATTATAGGAAGAGTGGCAAAGTGGTTGTTCACACGTGCCTTCTGAGTACACCAAAGGAGGAAAAAGAAAAAGAAAAATGTAAACTTGCTTATAACTTCCTAATTCCTCGTCTTTGAACCAAAAAAGTTGAAAAGCAATCTTTAATTGCAAAGAAACTGAACAAAGAAAGAAAAAATTAATATAAATATTAACATAAAATTCTTAATAAATTTACTATAGTCCTTTTGGTCCTTTTAAAGTTTCGTCAACATCTACAAATTAATTACAAGTTAAAAGAGATGTAGCGTAAAAGCCAAATATTAATATTTAATTAGCCCTATTTGACCCTTATTTTTTAAAATTTATTTTCGATCACACATTTCATAAAATTCGTAATTTTTATCAATTTTTAAATTACAAATGTCATTAAATTTTATCAAAATTTACTAAAAATTGGATTTTTAGTAAAACAAAACAAGGATTGTTAGGAATAAACAAGAATATGCAACGTGAAAATATAATAACAAGAACATAAGATTTATGTGAAAACCCCAATTTGAGGGGAAAAAAAAACAGTGGATAGAGGAGAGAATTCACTAATATCAATAATATTGAGGATTACAAATTGCATAGAATGTAAGTAGATTTTTTTAAGAGGTACGTATTTTGGAATAGTAGATTGGTGGAGAATGTGTGGTTGAAAAGAAGGAAAAATTATTGATGTGATGGAAAATATTATTTTATTGAATAATGTGTGATTGAAAATGAATAGAAGAATGATAACGAAAATTTTAATGTGTACCAAACAGGGGCTATAATTGGTAAAACCAATAATGGAGAGTCTAAGGTAAGGCGAAATCCTAATGCAATATGTAAAACCATTAGCAGAGTGATCGATATTGAATAAAAGTCCAAAAACTACCAAATGAATATCATTACCACTCGAGTAGCACCCTTGCGGCTAGTGAGTGGTGCCATGATCGCTTGAGCAGTCGCTGACAATTAATGAGCGACTACTATCTTGTTTTGGGTGCTTGAGAACCTAATGAGGGGCAAGCGTGGGATTTTGCAGCAACTTATTAGTCTCGATCCATTTTTTGACTTCTTGACTCCTTGTAATCTTTTACTTTTTCAATATTTCTTTAAAACAAACAATAAACTTCTAATACACTTCCAATAGAATTCGGGTCAGACTCTAATTCTAACAAATCTTGATCTTGACACGAATTTCACTGTGAGGAATAAAACTAAACTCTCCACCAAAAAACTAACTCCACAAAAATCTCCACCTCTTCCACAAACACCCATAATGGCAAACTCAACAACAAATACTAAATAGGGCAACAAAACCCAATAATATATCTCCTCTTATCAAGATTCTCAACAAAATCAAACTCAACGCAACTAACTGCTTCTGTAGAAGGTTCTTCATATGATTCAATACCTTTGACCACATTGAAAGCATAAGCAATCAAATTAACCTCGTTGTACCTCTGTAGAGGCCTAATATCTCTTTTGAGTCTATTTTTAGCAGTAGAATACTGTGACACCGTTGTTAATGGTGGTGGCAGGGGCAAAGTGGAAGTACCCTTAACTTCTAACTAGACTAATATGTATTCTCTAATGTAGACCTTGAACCAAATTCCAACTGTACCGAATCAATCTCAAACTCCATCTGAGTGCTTAATTTCTGCTGATTTGTATCAAAAGATTCGTAGAATCCTGTAAGACATATAACTGAGACATTCTCCGATCCTTCATCACAATACATGTACCTCTTTACTAACCATCAAAACTCCACATTGACCAGTCTATTTGTACCCTTTTGAATCAAGAGTGCTAAAGGATATAAAAAATTTCTTCAAATATGGAACATACTTCACGTCGTTAAGTATCCTAATTGTCCTATCAAATATCTTAATTCTAACCCTTTAATACTAACTATCTTACAAGATGCATTATTTTTCATCATCATAACACCTTTAGGAACTATTTCATATGTTAAAAATCAATCCCGATTAGGAAAAATATGAAATGTGCAAATTATATCAAGAATACAATCCTTTTTAGGTTTGGAATCGTCGTAAAAAATAATCAAAATTTCTCGATCGATATAATAATTTTCTTCAATACGGCTTCACTTGAATTTTCTGGTTGTTTTCCATTAGCATCAGTCAATTTTTCTTTATTCTACAACTTATAAAAATCAGATTTATGCAACTTTTTTTTTTTTTTGCAATAATTACAAATTCTATTGTTGTAATTAGACTTCAATATGTCCCTTACATAACCACCATCAACAACAAGGCATTTTCTATAAGTCTTAGATCCAGAAGCTTCGTTTTCTCCTTTGTAAACAGTGCATCATATACTCCTTCAATGGTGAAAGTATCACGACTATACAAAAAAATATATATGAAAAACATATATGAAGCGAACAGCAATTACAATAAAATCAATCCTAAATCTTTTTCATCATACTTGACCTCCAAAGTTTTCAGATTTGCAATAATTTCCTTTTAAATAGTTAGGTGATCTTCTAGATATGCTACATTTTTTCTTTTGAAAACAGTGCATCATATACTCATTCAATGGTGAAAGTATCACGACTATACAAAATAGTATCCATGGAAAACATATATGAAGTGGGCAGCAAATACAATAAAATTAACTCATACTTGACCTCAAAAGTTTTCAGATCAGCAATAATTTCCTTAAAAACAGTTAGGTAATCTTCTAGAGATATGTCTTTTGTTATATGATGAGAATATAGTCGTTGCTTCAAATGTAATTTATTTGTTTCGTCACGAGTAACTACTCCAGATTCAACTAAAACACAACAACAGTTTTCTCCTTTAAAATGTCATAAAGAATATGATTCGATACATGAAGATAATTTGTTTAGGACCTTTCAATCATTATGCTGTTTCTCCTCAAGCGTCCAAGTTGAGGGCATTATCAAATTTGAGCAAATCATCATCCAAGTTCAATTGAGTGAGCACTGCTCACATCTTTACGTGCCATAATAAATATGTAGTGTTGTGATCCAAAAACAAAATATCGTATTTCATAGTTGCCATAATAGAAAATCAAATCTCACTATGCGTTGATTAAACCTCATTCTGATACCAGTTTTTAAAGAATAAATGAGAATGCACAATATGAAAATATAATAACAAGAACTAAAAAAACCATAGGTAGAGAAGGAGAATTTACTAATATCAATAATATGGATAATTACAAATTGTGTGGAATATAATGATGATTTTTTCAAGAGGTTTACTCCTCATATTTATAATACAAAGAAAAAAGCCTAAGATAATGTGGAGTCTTAATATAATATGTAAAACCGATAATGAAGTGTTCGAAATTGATGGCCTATTTGGTACCGATTAAAATTGAAAATATAGCTGTTATTGGGCCCACTCGTCTAATAAAAGTCAACAATAACGATTAGTTTTTCAATTTTAATCTCTACCAAACGGGTCCACGACCGCTTGAGCAGTTGCTCGCGGTTAACGAGTGACGACTGTCCGTTATGGGCGCTCGAGCGCTTGATGAGCAACCAGTCGGCGATTTTACGACAACTTCTTCAGCCTGGACCATCTTTTGATTTCTTTGAACATTATACCTTTTCAAAACTTCCCCAAAATAAACAAACTCCTAATATACCTCAAATAGAATCCCCAAAGGAATTCGAGTTACATCCAAATTTTAACATGGATTTATTTAAGCCATGCTTGACAAACCTTATGTAGATATAAGTTGGTAGGTGGGGAAGCATGAGATTAAAAGAAAATTGATAAGCTTGTAATCTCAAAAAAGTTACTACAAATTCAAGAATTTTATGAGTTCATAATCTCAGGAAAATTACTAGCGTCGAGCACTAAGATAAGTTGTAACTGTATAATATTAAACGATAAATTCACTTAAATATATTGTTACCTGACTCTTTTAATTGAGCCCGTAAAGTGTGGACAAAAGCAATTATTATAAATGAAAAGCTCCCTCTATTTCTATGTCCATTTTATTCACTTGTCACGCTTGAAAATGCAGTCCCGTCTTTAATAGTATCGACTACTCGTAGGCTGTAAGAAAAGGTCATCATACTGTTGCAGAATTCGGAAATGGCGTATCAGGACCACCAACTGACTCAAGATATGCCCCTCCATCACTATGCCGACGATCAGCATCTTCAGCCGCCCGCCGCTGCCGTCTTCCGCCATCACTCCCCCGACGAATCACCCACAAAACCATCACCGTCCACCTGGCTGAGCAGCTCTATCCTCCACCCACAGTCACACCAGTGGCTTTCCACCCAAAGTCAATCCAGTCCCCCGACCACATCTGACGCCGGCCCTGAAAACGATACCACAACCAATGTCGGCGGGGGTGATGATAACTGGGAGAGAGAAAAGTGCAAGGCGGATATTCTGGGACATCCTCTGTATGAACAGCTTCTGTCGACCCACGTGGCGTGCCTGCGAATAGCGACACCGGTAGACCAGCTGCCCAGGATCGACGCCCAGTTGGCTCAGTCGCAACAGGTTGTGGCTAAGTACTCTGTTCTTGGACAAGGTCAACAGCCCCTCGATGATAAAGACCTCGATCAGTTCATGGTAACAATTTATTTTTACTCCTTGCACAGTGTACACTATTCTCCTACTGTTATATGTTTAAATTTATAATTAAATCTGTCTATGTGATAACGAAGCTTAAGTTTTTCTGGGTTATAATAAATTATTGAGACTATAATGTGAAAATGTTGATTTCCGAATAAAAATTCAGTGTATTTAATCTTCCAACCGACATATTTTGTTCTAGTAAGAATTATCATTTTAGCATATTTATTGCCGGAAGTGTTATTCTGGGTTCTCAACGTTGTATTCTCATGTTGCCATGTTTGTTGAAAAATTAATAATTTGTTTCTTTTATTTTTGTTTGTCGGAGAACAGAAAACTTGTTATCTGTGTAATAGGTTTGTATTTCTATCTCTACATTGCAGCTTCTTCCTTTATGTTTTATGTATAGATTCTGTCTTTGCACTATAATAATTTTCAAGAAATTAATTTAGCTGGGTTTCCTTTGCTGAGTAGCAGAACTAACTATATTAAAGTAAATAGCATCAAATTTTGTGACCACTTGGAATGTTATTCTTGGGAGAGAGGAGGATGAGGAAGATACATACTAAAGTGGGAGAGAGGACAAAATTTAGAGAATCTTCAAAACCAAGTTAGCATGTTGTCTTTTTATTGACCTGTGTTTGAAGAATTTGGTACGATAAAGATTTTTTGAGGAATACTTTTGGAGTTCCATTCTGTAAAACAAGCAGCAACGTCGCATCAAAAGCAGAATAATGTTGTTCTCAGTACACTAAATTGAAACTCAATTTTTTAGTGCTTTGAAGAATCTCTTTCTTGATGAAAGATTCCTCCACTTGTTACTTGGTTTCATGTGCTTCTCAAAGTTCTCTGCTATAGAAATAGACAAACTTAAAATATCTCAAGCAGAACTTAGTACTTGAAAGAGTTTGTGTCATATATTTGAATACATGCACGGCGGAGAGGGACATTATGATTTTGATAAAATCCTCTTGTTAACTAAGGTTATTATAGAGACTGATTTGAACAAGAAAATCTGCTCATGGAATTGACCTTTAACTTTTCAGATTACATATCAATTCGACTTCTGCCCTCTTACTGAGTAGTACTTTTTTCTTAAAATAGAGCTCCCTGAATATTAAATGTTCAGGACTAGCTGCATATACGTTGAAGCTGTCTGTATTTTTAGGTTGAAAGCTTTAATTTTTATTAGCTGGAGTCTGTTTAATGTGCTAATAATGATGCTGGTAGTTGGTAGAGTATTCTCTATAAACACATATATCTCCATTAGTAGATCCCCATTCTATGTGCAGTTAACTCTGTCCTCCATTGTTGAGCAAGAATGTCGTCACATTAGGAACACAATTAAGTTGTATCGAAAAGTCAAGAAATTGGAACATCATTGATCGAAGTACTGCAGTATTCAACTTTTCAGATAGAATATTAATCTAAACTTATATGTTACATATATATGTTGGTTATGATTAGTGGTTACAGAAGACAGTTCTTATAACTCCAGGAAATCTGCAATTCGTATCTCTTGGAATAGTTGTAGTGTGATCATCACATTTCACTTAGTCCTTCCACGTACACTGTTTTTTCTTTAAATACAAGTTTTCCTATTTGTTAACTGTAAATCAGCGGAATGTCTTGTTTACATTTATGTGATAATGAGTTCATAACTCAACTTCAAATTTGTTATCTGAATCTTTCTGTTTTCTTCTTCCCTTTTTCTATTTTTCCTTCTGATGTAGACACATTACGTTCTATTGCTCTCTTCCTTTAAAGAACAACTCCAACAACATGTGCGGGTTCATGCAATGGAAGCAGTCATGGCTTGTTGGCAGCTGGAGCAGTCATTGCAAAGCTTAACAGGTAATTGTTTTATTTCATTCTTCTTGTTTTCATTTTATATTGCAAATATGACTCGATGGATTTTCTCGTTTGAGGGTAAAAGTTTTAGAATTGACATTTGTAGATTTTTAACTCTTCGACAGCCTTGCTAATTACTTGAGACTGTGTATGTCAACTGCAAGTTTACTTCCTGTGATCCTGGCTGTTGTAACTTCAAAGTACCAGAATTTCTAGAATTCACATTGATCATCATTCCTGGATATCCAAGTTATTTATATACCATCTTTCTGAGCATATTTGAAATTAATATTAATATTTACTCTGTTTGGTGACCTTTAAGTTAATCGATAAGTTCTTCCCCTTTTTGGTTGGGGATTGATGTTTACTTTTGGTGACGTCATGTTTGAAAGCATTCTCGTTCTGATCGAAGTGTTTTGCCAATTTCTCTCAAGGTTCTTTTTAACATATCCTGATTATTGAATTGTCTTTACCTTATATTTATGTTTTGATTTTATGGCTTAAACTAAATTTCCAGAGTTCAAGGAATAGGCAGTCTTAAAATCATGCTCCATAGATAACAATTGATACCGATCTATATTCAATATCTATTGCATTTTCCGTTCTTTATGGTCTAGCCGAGTACAATACTAATATTCCATCCGCCCTCTTGTTTTATTGTTTGCACTTAGGGTGTCAAATTTGTGAGATACTTCTAAAAGCTGAAGCAAGGCATACATCATATTTTCTTTTCCTATAAGCACTGATGTAGCACTAGTACCCTACTCGGCTAATGCCCGCAATTCTGTTCACTAATGCACATAGGATGAGGTTCAAGCTACAGATACCATTTTCAGTTTTGTGATGGATATCTACTAGAGAAATTCGCATAGCCTTTTCTGAATGGAGAGAAGGATTTCCATATTGCTCTTCCCATAAGTCTATTATATTTCATCATATGGTCAACCTTCTAATCTCACTCCTCCCCATTTGAATTTTTTTTTGACTACTGCTTGACAGGGGTAGCACCAGTTGAAGGTACAGAAGCAACCATGTCTGATGATGACGATGATCACGCAGATGGTGAAACTAACTTGTTTGATGAAAGTCTTGATGGACACGAAAGCCTGGGATTTGGTCCTCTAGTACCCACTGAAAGCGAGAGGTCCTTAATGGAGCGTGTGAGACAAGAATTGAAAAGCGAGCTTAAACAGGTAAGAGAGCATCACTTTTTTTAAGTGATGCTATCACGATAACTGGAATTAAATTAAGGAAAATGCTTCTTGTACATAATTATTTACATGATGTTTTACATAATGATGAGGTGTCAAAATGTAAGTGGAAAAGTTATTTGATTGATGAGATTTTGATCCAATTGCTACATCATTTGTTGGTAAACCATTATGTAATACATGTAGCACAGCCGCTAAATTAATTGATTCTATTCTCTCTTTCCAAGGGTTACAAGGAGAAGCTTGTGGACATAAGAGATGAAATTTTACGCAAAAGAAGAGCTGGAAAACTGCCTGGAGACACTACATCCGTCTTAAAATCTTGGTGGCAATCGCATTCCAAGTGGCCTTATCCAACAGTAAGCATAATTGCAGACCTCTGCTGCTGCTATGTATTTTGATCATGTTTAACCATGAATGGTGTTTCAAGTGTATTTTTACCCTTTATATGAATATTTAATTTACATAAATATTGCTCATCAGTCGAACATGAGATTCCATGTAATATTGCAGGTCTTGTAACAATCTTACAAAATCCCCTTTAACCTCAGAGGCACTCATGAACAAAATGAACACACATATCTAACGGCTATGTTGTTTCATATTCTGTTAGGAGGAAGATAAAGCAAGATTGGTGCAGGAAACAGGCTTGCAACTAAAACAGATTAACAATTGGTTCATCAACCAACGTAAAAGGAATTGGCACAGCAATCCTTCATCCTCATCCTCTCAGAAAAGCAAAAGAAAGAGGTAAGATTCAGTTTGTGTTTCTCCAAATCTGATATTTTCAAGATCCATATACCTACTCCATTTCCGGATAAAATAGTAGTGCAGGTGACAAAGCAAGCAATGAGCGTGTCATGTGAGCACAAATTTCAAATTGAAGAATAGCTGTTTTGCCCTTTTATGTACATAGCAAGTGGCCGGGCCAGCATGGATTTTGAAGGTGGAGCTGGAATAGAAGGTTGCAGTAGCTGTTTTGAGGTACTTTTCTGTTGGTTAGGCAAGTAGCAACACGTGGTTGATCGTTTGGTGTACAGGCCAAATGGTGTGCAAATGGGAATCTGCCCATATTTGTGGTATATTTGCAGTTATAACATATTTTTGTGTATAAAAATTACTCTAGATTGGCTATTATGTCTCACCTAGGTAAAATGCTGAACTTTCGCTGTCTCCACGTTATTGCATATGCACAAATACGTTGAATCAACCCTCAAAGTAATCCGTCCTTCAATCCATTATTTCAACCGATTTAAAATTTCTGCTCTATCGACACAAGTTGCACCATAATCGTCAGCTCTGCATTGCCTATAATTGACGACTTCTATGAGATTTTGAGATGAATGCCTCTTTTCAGAAATGGGTTTCTTATGATCATTGATTATCACAGCCCGTCTCTCCTTTGTTGGTAGCTGAAAGCAAGAGACGCAAATCTTGATGAGAAACTGTTCAACAAATCATCTTCTTCCTCATCTTTACCACCACAATCAAAATTAGAGCATAACTTCCAGGAGAATATTTTAACAGCATTGCTGTCTTTGATTTTTTAGGATTACAAACCTTGCCAAGTTTTTATCAAGTTCTTCCATTTTGGTCCTGCCACCAACTCCGAATACTCCATCAATTTCTTAACTTTTGCAACCAACCATCTTTCCTCGTGGACATCTCAATGGCTTCCTCGGCTGCTTTTTTCCCGTCCACCACATAAGAGCTCAAAACAGCCGCATCCAGAGGCAGAAGCTGCCTCTTCATAGTCAACACCGCCTTGTTTATCTCCAGGCGTAGCCATAAGAATGTGTCTTGTGTTCGAGTAAAGGGAGTTGATCAACAAAATCTTTAGAAGATGGGATATGAATGTGTAACTCTAGTCTTCATACATGTATGTGTGTGCCCATGCCGAGTGACCGCGTGAAGAAAGATCGAAGAAGGTGAAGAGTAACATCGTAGAAATACAATAGAATTTACTTACAAAGAAGCTTATTTAGCTTGTGTTTGAGTCCAATTTTTATGAGAATAGAAATTTTGAAATATTGATTGATGTTAGAATATATGGTGGAAAAATGATGAAATCTTTTTGATTTGTGTGTAATATTATTTTATTTGGAGAATGTGTTGTTGAAATGAGAATGAGCCCCTATTTGGTACTCATTAAAATTTTCATTTTTATTTTTCTACTCATTTTTAATTACACATTTTTCAATAAAATAATATTTTTCATCACATCAATAATTTTTCTTTCTTTTTTAACCACACATGCTCCATCAATCTACTATTTCAAAATACATTCTTCCAAAATAATGTGGCTTAAACACACTCCGAGAATGAGAATGAGAAATTAACGAGTGTCAAACGGGGGCTTAACAATATATCCAAGCAATGTCATGACAATTCATATTCTCAAACTAAATTTAGGGCATGTTTGTCTCCTATGTCGGGAGAAAAAATAGAGTTTTGAATAGTATTTTTTGAAGAATGTGTAGTTGGAAAGTAAAGTAATTTTATTGGTCCGTGTGTATGAAATTTTATTGAGCGAATATGTGGTGAAGATTGTTTATTGTAGCAAACAATGTTTGAGAAAAGAACATTGCTACACGTACCCTTTGGGGTACATGTTGGTTTACCTGACCCCACCTCCTCCCTCACGTGGGGGTCAGGTCCTACGCATTTATTGGATGTGGGACTCAACCTCTATGTGAGAGAGGAAGTGGTGTCGGATAACCAAAGTGTACCCCAAAGGGTACAAATATCATAATTCTTGAGAAAATGGATGACAAATAGGGCTTAATTTGTTGTTGCAAGAATAATGAAAAATTTAGGCAAATGACACTAAAAAAGATGCGTCTCAGTAAATTCAATGAAAATTAAATAATTAATTCTAAATTGAATTCCTAGTTCGTACTATGTATGCTTTACTTTCAAAATGTGTATTTTATTATAACAATGATCTCTATATATAGAGAGATTCGAGTTACAATATGAATCGGTCTGATGTGTTGTCCGTTTCCAACCTTAGTATAGCCAATTTCTTCTCACCAAAATATAAGATTAAAAAAAAAAAAAAGGGAATAATGTCAGTTACCTAGAATCTTGATGATCATCGGTTTATGTGACAATAAAAACAATGCCTAAAATAGCCAATTTCTTCTCACCAAAAAAGAAGATAAATAGTCGTAATAGAAAAATGATAATACTATTTGTCTAAACTCTAAATGAACATTGGTCTTTCTCATAGTGAGATCACTGTCACGTTATCCAATGAAATTTAAATGCATAAAAATAAGTTGACATTAGGTGTGCCTGAACATATGCTAGTTCCGATTGTGCTACCTATTGTTTGCTTAATGTTGTGAGTTTTTTTTTTTTTTTAAAAGTAGAAACCGGATATTAAAGATTTAACATAAATGCAAAAATTTGGAGAGGAGAACCACCTTGCCCATACGGATCAAAACATTAGCAGGAGAAATTGGTTTCTTCTTTCCTGATCACTTCATTCCATTGGTAACACTTGTGGAAGTAACTTACAGCACTGGTGAGGGCCTCGCTCGTCCCTTCTTCTCCATTGGCCTTGAACTCTTTGCATCCATCAACACAGGCAGACCCACATGGGGTCATGTGACCCCACAATTTTTATTTTTTATTTTTTGAGTTTTCCTAGAGTTTTTTTTATTATTTACCTAAACTTCTTTGAATTCTCATTTTTGACCCCACAAGAAAAATGGTCTCAGTCCGCCCCTGCATCAACAAAATACCATCAATGGAATGATTCCTGTGACATGCTGTATAAACCACTTTGTATATAACCTTCTTGTGGCAATCGCAGATTGCGCATTCCAATTCATCCTCCCATGGACTTGCCATGAACTCTTGTCATCCATCCCTTCTTCCATATAGATCTGAATGGATTTTACAGCATTCTGCACAAGACACTGTTTTGTCTCACATGATTCGAATCAGAAAATCATCCCCTTTTCTCTGTATGGATTTACTGTTTTTAGAAGGGGGTCATATCAAGAAAGAAAAAAGCTAAGTGTACATTTNACAAGAAAAATGGTCTCAGTCTGCCCCTGCATCAACAGAATACCATCAATGGAATGATTCCTGTGACATGCTGTATAAACCACTTTGTATGTAACCTTCTTGTGGCAATCGCAGATTGCGCATTCCAATTCATCCTCCCATGGACTTGCCATGAACTCTTGTCATCCATCCCTTCTTCCATATAGATCTGAATGGATTTTACAGCATTCTGCACAAGACACTGTTTTGTCTCGCATGATTCGAATCAGAAAATCATCCCCTTTTCTCTGTATGGATTTACTGTTTTTAGAAGGGGGTCATATCAAGAAAGAAAAGGGTAACAAAATGGGAGACGGACACAAAAAGTTTATTGGCTTCTAAAGAATTAAGGATTCCATTATACCACTAATGAACTTTGGAGACTTTGACAAAACGTCCCCAACCATGCATTCATACCTAAGCCTTTCTCACTGATCAAATGACTGGATCTGCTGCTTTGCAAATGCTATATTAACATTAGAAGATTATAATTTAGCAGTTTGAACGTGAATTTTTTACAAAGCGTGATTTTTTGTAACAAATTCACATGGACAAACGAAAGGGGAAGTAGACCTTAAATTCTACCACTCTTACGTACAACAAACCAATAAATATAGCACACATTGTGAGAGCAACTTATGAACACATAAACATGAAAGGAGACGCTTAAAACCATTATTTCTTCATAAACTGAATGGAATTTAATCACCTCCCAGACTCCCAGTGCCAAAACAGAGCAGTGGGCAGATGTAAGAGCATAACCCTTTTTTCTTCTTTATCTTTGGAGACTTCACATCCCTCTCGAAATCAGCCATGTACTGTACAACAGCCTGAAAACAGAGAAATGAAGCAGCTTAGTCTTTACTCTTTACAGATTGTGCTTCTAATTTGAACGTCAAAAATTCAAGTTAAACAATGTACCTGTGCACCCAATTTTGTTATTTGCATTGGTGGCACTTCCAATGGAGTTTGATCAGCATAAAAAATTCTTAACCTCCTTAAGAATCTGAAGGAATTAGGCAAACTTGTTATCTGATTGTCACTGATATCTAGCTCTTCGAGCATCTCAAGATTTCCAATACATTCTGGCAAGGTTCTCAGGTCTGCAAAATTTTTCCCAACGTTCAATTTTTCGAGGCTAACAGCAAAACAAAGGCTTTCTGGTATGCTTTCAAGTTCATTGAATCTAACATCAAGCTCCTTGAGATGCGAAAGATTCCCCATCGTTGTTGGCAATCCTTTGACCCTGTTATAGTGTAAGGTAAGAATCTCCAAGCATTCAAGCTTCCCAATTGCCTCGGGAAGAGCTCTGAGCTGATTGAAATCTAATCTTAGTTCTAAAAGTGATGAGCATGATCCAATAGTGTGAGGAAGTTCTTCAAGATCATTCAATTGCATATTCAATCTCCGTAAAGAACTAAGATCCCCAACAATATTTGGTAAATTCACAAACTTATTTGAACTCAAATCTAGGTTAATCAGGTTTTTCAAGCTCCCAAAAGTCTCAGGTAGTGATTTTAACATGTTTGCACAAAGATTGAGATCTGTTAAATTATGCAGCTCCCCAAATGAATTTGGAAGGTTTATAAGTTGGTTGGCAGCGATGTAAAATTTCTTTAAGGTTTTCAGATTCCCTATAGTGGTTGGAAGAGCCATGATTCGATTTTCGGAAAAGTTTAGTTCAGTAACATTTGATAGCTTGCCAAGAGATAAAGGAAGCCACTCAATCTTCTCCATCAATTTGCCACGAAGATCTAGAACACTTGCTCCTGTTTTAACAAAATCTTCAAAAATGGCAGCCACTTGGATCATACTCAACTTTTCTGCATCTCCTCTTCCTATATAAGCAATGAAACATAATTAAGCCATGAAATCAACTTAAGAGCTTCCATCCATGGAAATAATGAGTCCACATTATATTGTAATTTTCGAGTTCATTAAGTAATCAGATAGCTCCAAGTTACTCAATTTATTTATGTAAGATTAGGTTATATTAGGTCTATTCAAGTTATTGATTTCAGAACTCTTATTTCCTTGTTAGGAATTACTTTGTAAGGCCATCTCTACTATTTCTAGATCAACTGAATCTTTAATCAACAAATTCCTTGTTAGGGTAAATTTTCTTGAAATCTTGCAAATATTAATTACCCGGCTTCGATAATTTTTGCAAAAAAAAAAAAAAAGAATCTATACACATTCATATTTTTTCCCCTTCAATTTGTTCTTACTAGTGACTAAAGCTAATATTATGTTGGTTTGTTCCTCGTCATTTCTAAAAGATATGGATAGTTCTCCAATATCCGTTCCTTTGGATAGAATAGAGAGTTATTGAGAATTACAAATTCTTGAGATTTCTGCGCCATGATTATCCAAATTTATCCATTTTCCAATGATTAAAAAATGAAGAACGTGAAAACAATCCGTTTGCAGAATAATAAATCGCGTCATATACTAAATTTCTAGGTAAAATGAAAAGGTTGTAAACTTGGATGTAAAGAAAGGATAAAATTTCACAAAAACCTGAAGGGGAAATGGTAGCCTTTGTGGAAGAACCCTTCAAATCATCGGCATTCTTCGAATATTCTCGATCAGCTTTTTCAATAATATCCCTGATTGTCAAATTCTCATCACTAATCACAACGTTTTCGGCCTCAACCTCATCAATTTCAATTACATCACTAGAATTTCGCTGATCCTCGACATGAGCATTTCCAGAAACAAACCCAGAAGCCTTCTGGATTAGCCCATCAAACACCTTGAAAATCTTGTCGAGCTCAATCAAGTGGACGGCCTCTTTCCTCTGCTCATGGCTTTGGAACAAAACCATGTTCTTCTTCACTTGTTGCAGCACAGAGAAGAGCTCTGGGAGAACATCTTGTGGGGGCAGTTGATTGGAGATTTCCTCCAATCGAAGGCGTTCTTGTTCTTCCACTGTGTCGATTACAGATATGGCAGCCTCAACCTCTTCAATGGAGGGTCTCGGCGGCAGTGATTTGTAGATTTTCAAGATTTCTTCCACTGTTTCTCCATAGGCGGGTGATGGATCTTTCTTGGACACCATAGCCATAGCTACAGCCAGAAGTAAAGGTATACTGTCCCAGTTTATTGTTTATCTTATTCCAGCGAAATTGGTTATATATCTAATCTACCAAACAATTTGACTTTGGAATAGCTAAACGATGTATAATAATGAAGATTTCAACTTTCTCCCCATCATATTGAGGGAGACTGGTTTGGAATGAACATATTAATAAGTGAATTTTGCCAATTTATTCTTCGAAAATTGGACATCTTACATTGTCGACATCAAAAGTTGAAAGAAAAAGAAAAAACAAAAAAATAAGTTTTTCTCACTGGTTGTCTTGAAATATTTTCCTTGATACTAGATAAGTAGAGATTATGGACCCATTTGATTATTTGACATGACTTTTAAACGTCAAAAGAAATCCAAAAACTACTTTTGAACTCATTTGACAAATTTTATGAAAACGTTCCTTCCAGTTAGAAATTTTTAAGAGAAAATTGAACGATATGATTTCCTCCAAAACATTTTCGAAATTGGAATCTCTTATAGACATTAGTATCTGAAGAAGCTCTTCTACAAAAAGTAAAATCCATTCCAAACGGACCCTAAAGAATAGTCTATAATACATTCATACATCACTTTTGTGGTTATATTTTGAGCTACGTGTTTTCAATCAACTTACAAAAAGAAAATTGTATAAAGCACAGATTTAGAAAAGAAAAGCTGCAGCACGCAAAGCATGAGCATAATTAGCTTTTGACTTGAGGATTTGTTGATGAAAGTGCCTGCTGGACTTGTCCTTTTGGAGGGAGCTTAGCTGCCATGCTTCGTAGTTCACTTGCAATCTCGGTGAAGCTTGGCCTTTCAGATGGTTCAGCAGACCAACACCTCTCCATCAGAGGTCTCCAGTCCGGGTCACAAGAATCCGGCACAGGAGGTCGCAATGTGTTACTCACAATACCACCTACAGTAATAAATGAAAAAGATTTGAACTCCTCTTTCTTCCTTGATTTTGTACTTTTTGACAGGTAAACCTGTCCCCATCGTATCACACATACCATAAGCGTTATAAATACACAAGGAATTGGAATGTGAGATCATACCAATAATGGCTCCATAGTGCAAGTCCGCATATGGCTCTTCTCCAGTAATAAGTTCCCACATTACAATTCCAAACGAGAATACATCAACCTGTAGATCATACATTCGAGCAAAATCTTAATTAAGAAAGAAGCTACTATCTTTTTCCCGTTTTCAGTAACACGCATTCAGCAAATCATTTAATCACAAACAGAACATTTTGTAAGCATTAAATCTCTCTACAAACAATATAGCCAGTCCAAAAGTATATGGAAATTGAAGCTAAATAAAAATACCAAGTTTACCAATTTGACATTTCATCTAAATCAATAAACTCTAGATTGGACAAAAAACAGTATCTCGTTCAGTAATAAGACATTCTCCTCCCAGCTTATAATTTGGTTCTGGGAGTATTCAAAACTTAGTGGCTGCTGAGAGAAAGGGAGAAACCCTTCCTCTTTTCTGCCCAATTCTTGTCACTTTAACCCACAAAACTATTAGCATTCCTCTGCATATAATTGAAAGACTGCAATTGCATCATGAATTCTTTAATCTAACAAAAAGTAATATTTCTTGGATTTCCTTCAAAACTTCCCAATAATCTAACAAAATGTAGATTGCATCATGAATTCTCTTAGACTGCAATTGCATCAGGGGAATATAGAAGGCAAAGCAAATAACGCTAACATATTCACAGTATTCTTCTTTGAGGACATTTTACAAACACCATGAATACACTAAATCCTTTTCTCAATAAATTCATGAATATGAATTCTCTTTGGCTATTCCAATCTACCAAACAAAATAGTCCTCCAAGAATTCATCAATTCAGGATCCACGACAATGGTTGAATCAATAACTTGACAATAATTAGGATTTCAATTCAAACATAAATTCCTAAAAAATCCTTAATGAATTAAGATACACAATTTAACACATTGCCTTGAACCTTTCCTGCCATATCTGTGTTGTAGCCACTACAAAGAGAGGCTCCTAAGAGACGATTTTATCTGTTTCTACTTCGGCGATTTTCCACCAAATCGACGTCTCTCCCAACCCCATTTGCTTTAATTCCACAATTAGGTAGAACGGTTGCTGCAGTATCTTCAACTTCATGGATATGATTTAATATATATACAAAGATCAAGGCCAATCTGTATTATTTTAGAGAAAGATGATAGATGAATATAGAGAGAGGAGAGAGGAGAGAGGAAAATGGAATTTAGTTTGTCGTCTGGGCAAAATTAACGTAAATTATATTGTGTAATTACTTTTGGAATGATTTTTCAAAAGGACCTCATAGTTAGAGTATATAGTCTAATTTTCCCAATTAAAAGTTATTTAAAAATCAAGGCCATAATTCAAATTTTTTATTTTAATGATAATTGTTATTAAATCTCTCTCTCTACATAACAATTTATCTTTTCTCTCTCTATAATCTGTGGACCCATTCTAATCTCTCTCTTCAATCTCTACCTACGTACTCATCAGCCACAATAATTGGTGTCCAACATAGCCATCTCCTCTTACACCATGGTGGTAGATATAGATATAGATAAAGGCGCCATGTTCAAGATCTAAGATTACAACCAGAGGCGGACCGAGCACCTGGCTGCCCTCGCGATTGTCCGTGCTGGATCCACTGGAAGCTTTAGGCCATCCGTCGAAATCTGGGAAGAAAGATGAAGAAGAAGACACGCTGGAACTGGAAGCCTGGAAATTTTTTTTTGCCCCTTTCTTG